>KN716657.1:56457-79795 GCA_000816705.1 Dictyocaulus viviparus | reverse complement strand
TTTTCTGCAGAAAACACGTATTCATTCTGAAAAAAAAACGAGAAATCCTAAAAGATGATATGCTTTTCAACAGATGAGGTCGTTTCTTCCTCAAAATTACGATACACACCCAATTTGGAAGAATTGCTATAATGAAAAAATACAACAAAATATAAACAAAAGAGACGATTCAAAATTCAATCCGATAGTAGAAAAATCTATAGGTTTTCAAATAAACTGAAATACAATTCATAAAATTTTTCTGATAAAATCAATACAATCAATATTTATTGACGTTTTTGATAATTTCTGATAGTTTTTATTATCAACATTCTGGATTAACGAATATTTTTATCCGAATCCCAATCGATGCGTATCAAATTGGAATGCTGTTGAAGTGTTTACATAATCATATGAAACTGAATTCATCTGAATGAGTTAGTTGTGAGTTTTTAAGTATCGCTATGAATATGACAGACATTATTACGATTATTTACATTTGACGATGATGTTCAACAATCAGAAGGACGACGAACAATAAAATGAATACGTAAAGGTCAACATGGAGGGAATACTGAGACATAACTCACTAATGTGAATGAATATGAACTAGCAGTGCAACACAACTTCCAACAGCTGTCATTCTTAACGACAACAAGAGGAGAACATCATCTAGTTAAAGTCCGTTGAAAGTATATTAGAAAAAAACGATAACAGCAGAATATGACGACAAACACAAAACTCTCCTGATGGTGTGTCGTACGTTGAGGATCATCATGTCGTCATTATGATGAGGATAATCAAATGTATATTCAGTCTATAGAATATTTTACTTCAATGAATTTCCGTCAAATCGAATCACTTTGATTGTGTGATGTTTCCGAATTACGTGGGAATATACGGTCCAGATTTCTTTAGTGTTTAGGGATACGGTAGATTTGATTGAAATATTTCGCGCTCTTGGAAATTCTTAGCGATACCTTTCATTGACGTCATCATAACTGCTCAAGATTTTCATAATATAAAAAGTAAAACTGGAAGAAGTTAACAATAAAAGTTAATGATTACGATCAATAAAAAAAAAGCATAACAACATTAAAAATTCATCGATACCATTACGACCATTAGTGATGCTTCTCCTTGACGTGTTCATTACCTCGTGATGTTCCACAGCAGTATGACATCATCTAGAGGCTGTATGTTGGAAACAAACTACGTGATTTATACGTCATTGAGGAATATTAAGCAGTTTTCACTCAAAAATACATCGGAGGATGTTTCTAGTAAAATTAGGTATGAGGTATAAGGTTGCAATTACATCTATCAGTTTAAATATATATTAAAACAAAAATTATGTATAATAGAAAATATATACATAAAAATGAATAGATATATATATAAAAAATTTTATTCGGAAAAAAAACGTTAATTTGTTAAAGAAAAAGTATTATAGAAACTATAAACACGTAAATAAAAGGCATAAAGTTTTCAATATCAGAAAAAAAAATGTAAGCAATTTAGGCCAAATTATGCAAATTTTTGTTGTTTTTTCATTCATGAAGTATAAATGATAAGCTAACAATGGGAATAATTCAGAATGAGTGTCAACTGTCAAAACGTAGTGGGAATAGTTTAGCGCCTGTTGTCGATGAGGGCGTTTCGTTGGAGGATAATCGCAACAAACAAAAAATAAAC
This sequence comes from Dictyocaulus viviparus, assembly GCA_000816705.1. NCBI lineage: Eukaryota > Metazoa > Nematoda > Chromadorea > Rhabditida > Metastrongylidae > Dictyocaulus > Dictyocaulus viviparus. The sequence continues at coordinate 78,121 of KN716657.1, read as the reverse complement.
TCTCATTAGAGGACGACATATGTCAAGTCAACGAAATCAAACAGAAAGAAAATAATCTTTTTTTTTCCTCTTCCTCAATCTTCATTTATTGTGAAAAAACAACCTCAAAAACTTTATCGATTTGATAAATTTCATTTATTAGAGCATGAAAAAAAAACAGATGAAATATTCACCAAAATAATTCAAATTACTCAAATTTCAAACTACGTAATTTTTTTATTCGTATATGACAAACAAGAAGAAACACTTCTGAAAAAACATGAAATTTCCCGAAGTACTCGTTATATCGATTGAATAGATCAAAATTTATAGATAAATCGAATGAAAAATTTCGATATATTAAATTATCGTCTAGCAAAAACGAAAACGAAGCGTTACGGCTTAGATGATAATATTTGATTATAAAGAGAGTATGATAGAGAATTTTGAATACTAACATAAAAATTGAAACCAAAAAATGAAGAAAGGAAAAGAAATACGAATAATGCAATGATTAGTTACTGAGTTGTATTGTTGATCTACAAATCGATATGAGGAACTCGGTATGAGACGTATATGAACTCGTATTTGAGGACGATTATTCATGTTTCATCGACACGAATAACCATATGTAATGTTAAATCTTGAAAATAGGTCAGATGTTCGATCGATGACGTCGTCTGAGTCACAAATACTAAATGTTCATTCACTCGTATAAACTAAACGGTGTCATTATAGATGGTCGCGTCTTAAGCAAGGCAACGGAATGCTCTGAGGGACAGTACTAGTTTAGATCGTTTGGTTGGAGTGGATGGATTCGTCATCGACAATTGACGTCACCCGTTATCGACGGTCGTATTTCGGATGCACGTCATCGATTTTTATACTGTGATATTTTTTTGTATCAAAAAACAAAATGCATTCAGCTTATACACATATATAATATAATTATGAATTATTTGTATACAAATAAATATACACATTACATATGATAAACAGAGTAAACAATGCTGCGATACATTCAGAATTACTTGTTCGACAAATTGAACGAAGTAAATCAACACGTTTCTTTACTCGGCTGTCGTCAGAAAAGTTGTTCCTCTACCAAATTCGGCTGCTAAACAACATCTTTCCTGCTTGACAACACGTGACGATCAACATCGTGTAGATCACATGTCATGAACCAATCAATTTTTCAAATCTTCTATCCTCATTAGCTTTTAATTTCATCGTGTTAAAATGTTAACAAATCCCTTACGAACAGGTGTAAGTTAGGACTGAGGTTTTGAGTTATGTAACTAACTCACCACAGTTGGAATACTTTATGAAATTATCACAATTTTTTTTTGTAATTTATGAAAAAAAAATCTTATCTAAAATTATATTATAAAAGATTTAAATTTCTTAACCACCACATGTAATAAATTTCTTCTTATTTTTATGAATAATTTCAAGTTTTTTTCATATCACATAAATAACATTTTCAAAAAAAGCTGCAAAATTTAGTCCAAATCTTCAAAAAAAAAATAACAAATGCGGTTTAAAACTATTACAAATAGAATTAAGTAGAAATTTTAATTAAAAAAAAAATAGAACAACTGGATTACCTAATTGATTTCGAGGAAAAACAGTGAGGTGATGAGTAAACTGAAAAAAAAAACATTTCAAGAAAAGTGAAAAACAAACCAGAAGGTCGATGTAGGAAATGTCATTGACGGTGGTGTTCTACTAAGAAATTTGAATGTTCAGCTACGAACTGGTCAAGTTAGTGATTGTGGTTAAGACGATAATAGTAGAACACCACCGGTTTGTATACGTTAGGCCAATTCACTTCAATTTAAAGAAAAAAAAGCATGTTTATCCAAATTAAGTAAATAAATGATCTTTAGAATAAATAAGCGACTATTCAAAACGTGGCAAGAAATAATGAGGTAACTCCTATACATCGAGGTTCACCGAGTCGAATAACATCAACGAGTCAACAGGAAAATCCAGAACTATAAATTATACAATGAACAATCAATCGATACAATCAATTATGAGAATAAAACTTTGTGAATCGCTTTCTTTACAACGATATTTTTCTAAAGTATTGATTTTTTTTCTTCGCTACCAAAAAGCGTTAATCATTTATCTATGAATAATTGATTATAAGCTATACAAATATCTAATAAAACTAGCTAAATTTGAAAGAAAAAAAAAGTAGAACAAAGCACAGTATTCACTGAAAACGATCGATAATTGGTCAAAAATAATAAAAAAACATCTGATTGCGATCTACAAAATAATAAATAATAATAACTGAAAAACAGAACAAATTAGAGTGCAAGGGAGTGAAAAAAAAACCTCTGCCATATCAAATTTCAATCGAAAAACACTCTTGTGAAAAAACATCTGCATTTTTATGTTTTCAAATTGATCGTGTTCGAGAAAAAAAAAAGTTCCCGTTACAAGTTATTTATAAATGTTATCGATCGATCGATCGTACGTCGATAACGTACTTTACTACAGACGCCATACATCCGTAGAAGGAGGACAATATTACCTTAGAGGGTGGAATGAGGTAGTTCCCATTAAAACTGTGAAGTTCTCTCGAGAAATGCTCTAATTAATAAATTATATGATAAAAAATTCAATGAAATACTAATACTTGAGACTTTTCTTTTATAAAAAGATGCATAGTACAAAAACAAATAAAAAACTTTCAGATTTTTCAGTTATGATTTAAGAAAAAAAATCTTCTGCTTCTAAAATTTATAAAAGAATAATAAAGTTAGAAATAAAACAATACAAAAAAGAAGAATATTGATTGAAATCGATACGGACATTACCGTATTTCCTCACTAAAAGTTTTAGTATAGAGTAATTGATAATTAACTAGACGTCGTTGATGGAAGCTTTGTATTCTTCTATGAGATGAAACAGATAGAATTTTTTCTGGAAATTATTGATTTTTTTTGCTCTTCTTGAAGTATTAGAAACGACTAGAAAATTTAGGGCACATCATCATATACGAGACAGATATGACCGATAGTTGGTTAGGAGGGAGAGAAATCGTCAATGCTGGTCAGATAGAGAAAGAGATAAATCCGAGAAAATCTACGATAGAATCTCGTTCTCATGAAAAATGTCGTGACATTAGTACGAACTGATGTGAATCCGTATGAACGTCAACGTATTGAAAATGAACACATGAACACATGAGGAAATGAGGAGATGATACGGTAGAAGTAGAAGTAGAAGACTATAGGAGACGCGGTTATGAATTCGTAGACAGCTAGAACGAACGAAGTAAGAATGAATTCGGATTGAACATGAAACAGATTGAAGGAAAGCGACGATACGGTAGGAGTTCAAGTTGGAAGAGTTATTAGATACGTATCAAAAAATTCGTAAAGAGTGACAACGAAGTAAAAAAAACTCGTGATAAACATGGAACAGATCTAGAGGAAATGATACGGTAGAAACTGTCAGTTACTCAGATTATTAGATATTAGACTATTACATTATAAATTCGAAAGCATAAAACTGTAGCAGCGAGGCGACGAGGCTATACTACGATATATGAAGTATGTTCGTTAGTTGACGACAGATAACATTTCCTCATCGCCGATTAACTCATAAAATTTGTCGTACGTTCTCGTAAGATATGTGTCATAAATCTGTAACGTAACTAAGAACGCCATCGCATGGAACATATGTGAGGTAGAAACGTACCTCATTTTTGTGATTCGATGCAAACAATTTCCTTCTTTATCCTTATCATTTCTAAAATTATCGTCCATATAGGGAGGGCTACAGCTGTTTTTTTTCTTCTTCCCTCGCTTTACTTCTTTCAAATGGTCTCACTCCAATGTGAATAGGGAAATACTTTAACTGAGACCGTAACTATCATTCTAATCAATACTGCCGATAAATTTACACGACGCAAAAAGGTTTTCTTTTAATTTTAATAACCTGGGATCCCTTGTAGATCACAGATGACTTATCAAATCGCTTTTCACTCACACAATGAGCCTAAAATAGCCGAAAAAGGAGGAAAACGAGGGAAATATGCATAACATAGTAATGGATCAATAATTATATTAAACGTATATTATGTATTATCTTAATAGATGATTGAAATATCCATGAGGTCAGTGTTGGCGCCAAGAAACTCCAAAGTGTCCTCAAGATTTATAGCTTTTCGTAAGCTTTACACAATTCATCGGAGATGATGTAAATCATAGAATTTTCACGAACGGATAGATCTTCATCAAATCGACATTCCATTAATTTATAAATAAATGAAAATCAATAAAAATACTTTCAATATAATTGTTTTCTTCGTGCTAACGAAAAGAAAAAGTAGTGCTTTTGAAATGACGTTTTTAGATTTCGTATAAAACTTTTTACTTATCTTAGAGGACGTGAGACTCTATAGTGCCTCAATCGCAAGTTTATCTAATTTACCGTAAATGTGATTATGATTTACATTAATTTATCGTCAATAATACCGCATAATGACCGTAATGTAAAGGTAACAGTTCACAATACGATATTTAATGGTATCGGTGAATTGACCGATCTATCTACCTCTCGTCCATCATCACCTCTTCCTCACTAACTCACCCCATATTCATCCCATCACCACGTCATGTACGACATGCAAAAAGAATGACGTAACATGTAAGAAAACAAAAAAAAAATAATATATATATGGTAGACAACACCGTGTATCCATCAATCGATATTACGGTAACTTTAGGCAGAAGAAAGAAATGGGAATCAATATTCAAATGAAGTTAAATAAATGATGCCCATTAACTAGGAGTCAAATAAGGACATTAAATAACTCAGCAGCAATCTTTATCACTCAACCTCACCCAATTGTTTATGTTTCTGATTCCATTATAAAAAATTTTGTGACAAGTTACGATTATAAAAATCGATTGGTTGCATTTTCTAGTACTCTTGCTGTTTTCTTTTGACGAAAACTTAAGCTTGTCATTACCACCATAGTATCGATCAATCATCAATTCAAATCGATCGTTTAGAGATAAATTTACTCATTAAACTCATGTTATCCTCAATGGAGCATAAATCAATGAATACATAAGAGCTTTTTTTTCTAGGCATATTATTTCAACGATATAAATAAAACATTTACAAATAATTCTACCGTACTACATAAATAGAAGCCTTAGTAATTTGTTAGAAAACGTAAACCTCAAGAAAAAATAAGCCCGAATAAACAAACAGTTTTTTTTTAATGAGAAAAAGAATTACTAAATTATCTTGGAAACCAAATAAAATAATAAAATATTTTATTTTACCATGTATTTTCCCTCACCATCAAAAAATGCATTTCTTAGAGACACTCATTAATGAGGTAAACGTAGGTTTTTTTTCCTCGAAAAATTATTGGACTATAGAAAAAAACAGTGATAAAGTAATAATAAAAAAACACTTTTAAATTTTACGTTCAATTATTATATAAAATAAAAATATAAATCTACATGAAAATTATACGACATAAAATCAATTACGATTTAAAAACCATTACAAATTTGCATATAATAAACATAAGCATTGATTGTGATGGTGAAACAGTAGATCAAGAATAATGAGGCAAAGGGAAACTTTAAGTAGTTTTATAAGCTTTTTCGTATTCAAAAAAAAATTTCAGTTAATATTTTAGTTGTTAACTTAAAAATAACGAGGATAAACTCAGAAAAAAAAAACTGTGAGCTTCAATGTGTCAGATTTATCGCGACTAATCAGTCTTTTCTTTCATTCTTTTCATTCTCATCCTTTCATTTACATTTGTTTTAATATTAATACCGTATACATATGAAAAAAAATGATCAAAATTATTCAATTGATGAATAAGTCAGCTTTCATTTATGAATGAAATGATGAATCTTAACGTCATAATGTTCCTATGAATCGAAAAAATCAATTCAATACAAAGAAAACACTACAACGATATTCAAATTGAGGAAAAAATCAATATATGACCTTTTATGAGTTTTACCATCACAATATAAAACTGTTTTTATTATTATTGGTAAAGAGCACTTTATTTTTTTCTATATGATAAAAATATTATTACTATTATTAATAATGAACAATAGCTTAGTATTTTTATGTATGAAAGAATGAATAAATTTGTATGCGAGACTGGAAAGTGGTGCGTGATGGGCGGAGTCACGTAGTGCAATAGGAGGGGTATCGATCGAGCTCACTAGGAGAAAGGGACGAGAGGGGTGGGAACAAACCTCTGTCCCCTCCCTTTTCTTTCCTATTATAATCTTCATCATCGACATCATCATCGTCGACAATCGATAATGCAAATTACATAATCGAGAGTGAGAAAGAAAAAAACTCACCATGCTATCGATGATGTCATTGTTTTTAATTAGACCTAACGCTTTCTTGCTATTGTCCTCAATTATAGGACTGATATGACTGGCAAATTTTCATTAGTGTCAAAAATTTGACATTATATCGACTCCCTATCAATTTCATTGCATTTAAAAAGTACTGATGATAAGATTTTTTGGAAAGAGTTACTGAACTATTTTGGTAATAATGAGGTAATATGGGAGTATTGTGAGAAGAAATCTCCTGAATGTTTGGCGGATGAGATGAGAACCATCACCGGCTGATCTCTTTACCAAACAAGGAAGATGATTTTAATCATCGTTTGGCTGGTCGTCACCTTGTTTGTTTACTCATCGTTCCTCTCCCATTCTTATACATCTACTCTCCCTCTTCTACCTATATAACAAGGACAAACATCGACAATTGATCGATTATATTCCGTAACGATGTCGTTATTCCTCACACATTTTCACCTTTACGTAGAACAAAATCGATTGTTCAGTTATCGACAGAAATCGATTTTGTATTGAATCTCTATTCGTACTCATTTGTTGAGTGTGTAGTCGGTTGTTTCGATAGGATTGAACTGATGAACGAACACCTGTGCGTAGATGAGGAGTGAGTGATTTCACGTATTTACGTCATCAGATTGTGTAAACCTCTTTCTGTTCACCTCATTTTTTTGCTTAATGATGGATTTCTATGAACACTTTTATGTTAAAAAGCGAGTTTAATGACGAGTTTATAGAATAATGTCATTTTTAAACATCTAAAAAATATTAAAAAAGTTTTTTTCTAATAATTAGAGTTATTGATTTTTCCGATTAATAGAAATTTTAATTTAACTATGCGAAAAAATTATACGATTAACTTTGAAAACTGCATAAATTACATTCGTTAAGCACATTGTTGTTAAATGAGTTGAAAAACTTAAAAACAATATTTAATATATTTTTGTGGAGGAAAAAAAACGAGGAAATAATTAAAACGAAAAAGGTTGCAGATTATTGATCAGGTTTTAATAGGTGAGGAAAAAACTAACTAAGTTCTAAGAGTAGAAAAATTAGCAGCTTAAAAATAAGCTTTTATTCATTGAAAGGAAAAAAATTACTTGAAAATGAAATACGACTTCTTGTTAATGACAAGTTTGAGCATTTTTGCCCTCGTACCTCAAATAGACTCCATTAATTCAATAAACGATGTTTTTCTTCTCCATTTTCTATAGATTGTACTGTGTTGTTTTTTTTTCTTTGTAAAAAACGTTATCGTGATAGCTTTCAAACTGTTACAACAGATGTTAATTGACCCACACAAATATGAGGAAAAAACATTAGATGTTTCCCGTTGTAAGCTAAACCACAGCAGTCCTCCTGTCATCCCTCGTTCGTTGTCCGTTTATTTTTCTATGCAATGAGAAAATTTTTTTTTTCAAATTTTCCTTAACTTGCTTTTTTTCTTGCTGTTCAACTTTCTTCAACTCGTTACAGTAAGCGTAATTCCAACAAAAAAAAGCCTTTGAACAGAAAAAAGAAATAAAAGAAAGAAAAGAACGAAATAAATGTAAGAAGGAAAATGCGGCATAATCATAGTGATACGGATGATATTGCTCGTATAAGAATGTGGATAGTACCGAAGTAATCTTTCCCTCATTGAAATGCGTCACGTATTCCTCCTCTTTTGTGGAGGTGATTGGAAGGAAATGATTTTACACTTCAACTACAATTGACCATGGTCTCCTCCGAGTCAGTGTTACTTTCCTCCCTAGTTATGCGATTTCAGTTTATCAACTCCTGAGGTATAGGGGGCATTGTATACCTGCTATGGCATTTCAATCTGACTGCACCGATGTGATCCTGCATTTTAAATTGCTCAATAGTAAATTTTTCACAATCATTTTCAATTGTTAAAATATTTTTGCTCTGCTAATGATACGTGTGACACCAAAAATCCGAAATTTTTTGTTTCTTCAATCTTTTTCCTCATAATTCTACGAAACAAATAAAAGATGCTAAATCCCTCTAACGATGCTGAATCGGCTACAAATTTTGGGACATCAGGCAGGAATCGAACCCACACCTACAGATATCCGTTCAGCCCTGCTTATCCATTACACTACCAAGGCCCTCGAAGAGAAAATAGTTTACATAATCGATGAAACGTTTATTTTAGTGTTGGTTCTAGAATAACTGCAGGAATTTAGTAGTATTTATCAGTTCGGAATGGAGCAAACGCGGAAAAAACGAAAATCAGCAAAAAAACAAATAAAAAATATGAAAGAGAATCGATAAAAAAACAAAAAAAAAAGAGAAAGAAACAAAAAAAAGCTATACTGTCAGAGAAACAAAGACGATCATTAATCCTGTTGATTGATCGGTTTTTTTTTTCTTTTCTTCAGCTTTAGTTTTGTTGTTTTTTTTTCTATTGATGTGATGACGTCAATTGACGTCATATTGACAAATAACATTGCTAAATGTTTATATTGATGACGTACGCCGATAATATTATATATCTATACAATATTACAATAGATAAAATTTAGAAACATTTTATAAAGGACACAAAAAAAGCGTGGTGATAATCATCAAAATGTTTTTCAACATGGTTTGATCATAATTAAAACTTAGAATGAGTAAGCAATAAATCTTACGTAGGAAAAGAAAACTGTTCTATCTTTTAACATCACAATAATCAAAATGCAGCAATAGTTGATGAGGGAAATTACATGGTGATAATCACCAAACTGTTCTTCGGCTCGTCTAAATTCTATCAGTAACAAGAACAAAAAGCATTCTTAACGGCAAGAAAGGGCTGATTCTCTTAGTTTTTCTAATAGAATAACTTATATCCATTCTTCTAACGTATTCATCCGTATATATTTGAGTGATAATGAAAATTTGTTTATAATCACCAAGTTGTTGTTGAACACGTCTCAGCTTAATCAACACGTAAATGGCTGAGAAAAACAAATTCTTCATAGAGCAAAACAGTTATTTTTTTCCTCAGGTTTTTTTATCCGAATTGAATAATTTACATCGTTTTTGAGCGTATTCATTTTTTTATTCATCTGAAATCATGTTATTAACGATAGATGACCATCATCATGTAAATTGAATGAACGCAATGACCTCTATATGTAATTGCATAACGAGGATAGTAAAAAGCACAAAAGAGGAAAAAGAGGAAAAAAAACGAGGAACAAGAAAAAAAGATAGTAGGATAAAGGAACGTGCCGGTAAGTTTTTAAAGACGTGGAAACGATTAACAGTCGACATTAAAGTCAAACAGTAAAACCAGTTTGTTTAACGACGGGATTCTGTCAGAATTTGATGAGAACATCTTTCTTTAAATGTAGATGTCTTTGTGAAGAAAAAAGGAGGAACACTTCATGATATTTATAGGAGAAGTCTCGACGAGTTGGATGAGGTAAGTTAATCACAAAACTTGAACGTTCAGACGAGACCCGATGGCATTCTTACACTATTTTACAAAAAAAGATCTTCGTAACTTCAACGTCCTTGTAATGAAATTTTGATTAAGCTTTCGAAGTTTGAAAATCGCACGTAGAATCCTAACGAGTTAACTGAGTTCAATTAGTCGTAAAATCTGGGACTTTAGGTGGGATTCGAACCTGGAACGTGCAGTTTCCCGATCTGATGTGTTTCTGCCCCAAATCGTTAAACAAATAAATACAAGAAAGTGATAATTTAAAAAATATCATAATTACTTAAAAACACTTTTCCATAAATCCACAGTTTTCGCCAAAAAAAAACAAGTATATACGGTTTTTTAATATTCTTTCCTTTGTATTTCCAAGAAACAGATAGTAAACAAAATAAAACAATGCACACTCAATTTCGACCTCTAATAAGAATTGTCATCACGTTGTCACTACCTAGGTCGAATAAATTCAGCTAGAACTCATACGTTGACTAAGTTGAACCTCAAACAAATAAACATTACATTGAAGAAGTGGAAGAGGAACACATCAACAACATCACACATTCGATAAGCCCGTGTTTGTTTTTTTGCTTGTTTGTTTGATAACGATCTAATCGTTAAACTGATAACAGACAAAGAAATAAAGGCGTAAACGTATTGATTGAAGTTATACACTAAAAAATTCACTATATTCACATTGAAGTACTCCATGTTTTAGAGTTTCTCAACCCTCAGATCCACAAATGGTACTTGAACGTATTATCACTAAGAAATAATGAAGCATTTAATGGTCAAACATTAAGGGATTCGGTAGTACAACTGGTAGGAGATGGCGGAGAATCTGCGCACTATACACTCGGACCTCATCCGAGGCATCGAGACATGTGGCTAGCTCAAAAATATTGTAAATGAAGGACATGAAGATACTACGTTTTTGATGAATTCGCAAGAAAAAAAAATCACACAACGTTGAAAAACTTTTAGGTTTTTGCGGAACAATCTTCTTCAGTGTGAGGGTGAACTAACGCTCGAAAAACCTTTCAAAACGCAATCAATACGCTTTGGATCACCCATATTGATTTTCTTAGCAAACCATATTTAAAAATAAAAGTATAAACAATATTTAAATCTAATATATTATAAACTATTGCAAATATTCTGACTTCAATTTTATTGCGTTAGCGAGTTCCGATGAAATTGGAGGCAACAATGCCGAAATCTGCTCATCAGATAGACACCGTTAACGGATGAGTGATAATGATATTACTACAAAATTGAGTAAACGAATGAATAATCAAGGAGCAAGGATGTATATCGTCCACGAATTAGCGTTGTAGACCAGATTAATGAGAAATGTGGATTTGAGTGCTATCTGAGGTCGCAGGTTTTGTTATCAACTCTGCTATATAACATATGTATAATCACGATAGAATCATGGATAATTTGAGCTTACCAGTCTCTATCACATTAGCACTGCTTATCCTCTTAGATCATTCTCTTGCTAATTAATCAATTTTGGAGGTATAGATGACATTCTCATTCTGAGGGCGAATTAGAACCGTCCATGAAACACTGCCACACGATGACGAATACGAAATTTTTTAGAAAACAGTGCAAATTCATGAATTCTATTGGTTCGAATATATATATATATATATATATCACTCGTAGATCAATCAGTAATGATTTAGAACAAGTCATCGATTGATTTCTATATTCGTTACATTTGATTCTGGAAATGCTTCAAATATAGAAGTGCTTAGGATTAATTCCAGTCGTAAAGCAAGTGATCATCAATTTTCAACATGTCAAACCAATCAATACGATTTTTGAATAAAATGAATGCTTTACATAAAATTTTATACTGAATAACATCAAAAAATATTTTATTATAGAAAACAAAACTACTGATTCAATTACTACAACGAAACAAAACAATAAATAAAAGAGTGGAGGCGAGTGAGTTAAATTTCAAAATGACCAGTTTGAGGAACGACGTTGTCGATGTTGATGACCGGTTTGTAGTCGAAATTAAGACAAACGCCATCGGTCAACGATCTATGCGACATATTTCTTCTCCACATGTTCTCATCTAAGAAGAAAAAGAAAAATCTGTTTATATTAAATTAAATATACATTTTCTTTTTTTTTATAACTCGCGGTAAACCTTTAATAGAACTACTTGTATATTGAAGATCACTCTGATAATTGAAATCGATGTATGCTATTCTTACCGTATTAATTAAATTGGGAACCTCTAGCGTTTCAAAAAAAGAGTATGAACGCTCCTTGCTTTTACAGTTTCATATTCTTTCATATGTAAATATTAGAACGCTGTGGTGGAGGTGCCACGTTGGCATCCAAGCATGAATCATTTCGCGGCCTCGCCTCTAGCCTAGCATGTTCGCCAGTCTTCTGGAGTCGGTAAATTGCTACCAGAGAAATCTAGGTAAGTTAACTAACACTGACTTGGTGAAGAGTGGTCACTCAAGTCACTGTATAGGCGAGGCTCGCATTCAATCACCTCCACAATATCGCGAATGAACGCGAATGCGTAGGTGCATCCGCGACAAAGGATTGACAAATGCCGAAGCTTATCTTGTTTTATCTTTTATAACGTAAAAATAAATAAATGTTTTATTATATTCATCATATTATGACATAATTGTAGGATAATTGTTGGCGTTGATCAATCCGTTGTGGCGGGATGCACCAATGCATTCGTATTCAACGTGATATCATGGAAGTGGTTGAATGAGTACCTGGTCTTTACAGTAACTTGAGTTGAACACTCTACACCAAGTCAGTGCCAGTTATTTTACCCAGATTCCTCTAGCATCAATTTATCGACCCCGGAGGAATGGCGGGCTTGGTAGGCCTGGGGGCGGCCGCGAACTGGTTTGAGCCGACGTGTCACTGCGGCACCTTACCAATGATCCACTGCACCCCTTATTATGACATAATATAACATAATTATGATAATAGTATTATTATCTGGATTACCTGGATTGCCGTCGATCATCGACTAAGTCGAGCCGGCACCAGTAAAACTTCCATTTTTTCCTATCGCGCCCGAGGGTAGTCCAGTGAGTTCTTTTCGCTCTAGGGATTCGTTGAGCATCATAATCCCTTTCTAGGGCTCTGGTTAATAGGTCAGACCATCGGGCTGGTGGTCTTTCTGCAGTGCGTTTGATGTTCAGAGGGATCCAATCACTTACAGCTGGTGTCCACCGGTCATCATCCATGCGCATTACGTGTCCGGCCCACCTAATCTTCGAAAGCTTGTCGTGCACGGCTGCGTCTCTGATTTTCGCTCGTTGACGTAGATATCGGAACTTTGTATTTCCTTTTTCAATAGTATAATAATGTACAGTAATATAATTAGTTGAGTTTTAAAATGTATTATCAAAAATAGAGTTAAATGTTATATCATTTAAGAAAATATTTATAGTGACTTTTTCTAAAATTTTTCACTGTAATTAGATAATAAAAGAAGTAGCGTAAGTAGTAGAATAAGCTTCGACGTTTAACGATCTTAGTATAGCCACGCATTACACCTTTACAGTAACATCGCTGAGGCGACTGTGAGTCTGTTCTATACAGTGACTTCGGGTCGGAAATCTATATCAATACTCTAGTTCATATCCTTCCAGATTATGTTAGTTGCAATTCACTAGCTCTGAACAACAAAGCGGGTTTCGGTCAAACTTGGTGCAGACGTGATCCAGCGCCTTCATCACACTACTGCACGTATCAGCTATGAGCCCTCATATGTATGATAGAACAACACGTGCTATGAATATGATTTCGTAGAGAAAAATCTTCAATGAAATGTTGAAAAAACAAGTTTAAAACAAATGTTGAAAAAATTGGATGTTATTTGAAATTGTAATATTCGCTAGTAATTACTTATTATCATCGATATTCAACATGAAATCTAAATGGGCTCTTCATAAAAGGACAACCTCCATGTCTACCCGTCGACACATTAAAGATTACATAGACTTTGACTCGTATCCATATAATTGCAAATCAAGTCTACCATTCCTTCAAGGTAAGTGAGTTGTCACCGCAAGGTTGTGGCAGAATAAGCAGCACTGACTTGCTAAGGATTGTCATTGTGTCGACCAGAATCAATACTCAATAACGTTCACGATATAACGTTAAAGACGAATGCGTAGACGCATCCCACAGGGAGGGATTGATCGAGGCCAATTAGTGCCTAATCATTTAACACTCATCAAATTCACATGGAACAGAACGACACATTGCATACCTAGTGAGCACTGATAAAAAAATCACATCCAAATTAACTAAAGCACTGAGTGCACCAGAAAAGTGATCTGGATGGCAAGTGAGTAGCACATCAGATCGGATTTATACGAGACATGAGTTCGAATCTCGACTGAGGTTCTGAGTCATGTATTAAACTCTGCACATGGATCCACAGTTACTATAGTCCGGTTACATCATCGATAATTATTTTAATTGATCTGAAGGTTCAATATAAGTGAGGTTGCTATAATTTTTAAAGTTTCTCTATTATGTTTTTGCTTGAAATATTCAGATCAAAATGACCTTGCTAAGAAAAAATTTTCATGAATACAATAACACTGCGGGACGTCAAACGCTAGAAATTCAACTGTTCAAGACGGCAGACAGTCATAAATGATTGATGAGTCTAAATGAGTCAAAAAAAGAGAAACACGTACAAAAAAGACTTTTGATCATTTAAAAAGAAAAAAAGTTTGACAGATATTGAAGAATTTTTACATTATAGATGAAAACTGAATGAAAAGCTCGATAAAGCTTTCGGTAAAATATATAGATTTTATGTAGATGCGGGTTCGAGTCCCACCTGAGGTTCGAAGTTTTGCGATTAATTTGGCATCGTTAAGGATATAAGAATAAAATCATTATAATCTAATATAGGTAATAGAAAACAAGTTAAAATAGCTTATTTATGTTTTTTTTATTTATACTAAGAAAAATTTCTGTATATATATATATATATATATATATGGAAATTGATCAGCTCAGTTAATCATCAGAAAGTCTTTGTATTTTATATTAGTTAAAACATTCATTATTGCATGCTATTTAATATTAATATAAAATTATAGTATAAAATTTTGTTGTGTTGGCCGCTAACCATCGTGCCTCAGGAGGGACTCGAACCCGTACATACAGATATGCACAAATAACCGAGATCTGTAAACGCACGTTCGCCTCTCGCCTATTATTCGAAGTTTTGAGGCCAAATTAACATAATTACAGATATTATAACGTCATAGTAAAATAAAAACACAATTACAACATTAAATTTGTTTAACTTAATATGACGTCATTAAAATGATTAACGTTAACTAATTAATGTTTTATGAATTTTTTTTCTACTAGAAATCATTTTATAATACTGAAAATAATCATACTGTAGAAATAACGAAAAGAAAAAAAGCTGCAGAAAAAATCAAGTATTTTCATTTAAAAGCGATTCCTTTTTTTTAAAGAGAGAATGTATTTTTTTATTTTCAAACTCAAAAAAAAACTCAGGTTTCACTATTGCATGACGGCTTCTTTGTGCTACAGTAATCCATCATTGCTGTTTAATCCGTGAATAGCAGAAGACGATCCGAAAACTAAGCACATTTTAAGCCTTTTAGGAGAAAAGGCTTAATATAACATTTTGATATTGATCAGATAAAAAACGCTTGCCATAAATTCTAACAATGAAGGATTTCTATGAAGAATCAACAAAAAAGATTAGCGCACTGAAAAATATTTACTGTAGATAATAAATGGATTTCATTTAGAATGATTTATTACCTCAACGTGGTTGGGAGGTGCTTCTAGGATTTTCATCTCGACAAGTGAGTTCAGTGAAGAGTAAATCTATCAAGAATTTCCATCGTCTGAATGAAATAAAATTACAAGTGGGCATATTCTTGTACTCCATAGAAGCTGGTGACTACCTGTGGTGAAGATTATGAGAACAACACCAGAGGAGGGCTATCTGAGGAATCCACGGAAGTAAAGCTAATACAGCAAAGCGTCGTCGCGAAGACCACCATCATAGATGATAGTAGCACAAGAAAAAAAAGAATGGAAGATTGCTGGGGTCTGCAATACGTATAAAGGAACGCCATCCAAGTAACTAATAAATAAATGAAGATCGTCGTTGAAGGTATCCATAAAAACAAATGATTTTGTATGGAAGAACTCACGTTGGTAATCAATAATCAACTAGTGACTTATTAAATTTATCTAGGCATCTGTACAGCTTGTACGCATCTGTTCCATGGCCACCTATAATACGGTGTTATAGAGGGAGTCAAATGGTGAAGGTAAGAATCAGTCGATAATCTGGAACTCATTTCCTATGCTACAGAGTATTCGTATGGCTAATTTTAACGTCAAATCGAATGTCATAGGGTTAAATCGCGGTTCGAATCTCAATTGAGGCTCAGCCCTGTGACTAATTCAACTATATTTTAATTTGTTAAAAACTTCAATCAGCATTTTTTTCTTCGTAGTGACACACAAGCTTTAATCAGAGGCCTCAGGTTCTAGTCCGCATCTAAACTTATCAAGCTAGCCATGCTTTCGGAATAGGTGAATTGGCACCAGAGAGTTTTGTGGAGTCAAGCAGTAATGACTTGGCAGTGATTGATCATCTCAATTCATTGAATAGAGTAAAATCGACTTAGGTCACTTCTTCCATATCACATTGGAGAAGGAAAGCTAGTTACCATGGAATTTAACAAAAAAACAAAAACAAAAACATCTTTGTCTCATCGTTTATCTTATTACATTTTATTCCAAAAAAAAAAAGAAAAGAAACAATGGGATTATATTTTAAATCCAACAAGGCTTAGTGAATCACTAAACTTAAACCCTCAGGCGGCAAGCAACAGCACTATTCAACAGCAGATTCTGAGTGTTCTTTGTTTTTGTTTTTGTTTTTTTTTTCAATGAAAAACTGTTTAACAACGTAGACGAAATTCGCTAAGAGAAATTGATTGTTTTGTGATCACAAAAAAGCTTTAATACGATGAATTTTATGATTTAAAACGCTTTCAAATTACAACTCTCTATCATGTCAAGAAGAAAATCAATAGGAAAATCATACTGTTTACAATTGATTATTTACAATTTACTTAATGTTTATGTTTACATTCGTGTACAATATAAACAAAAATGAAAATAACTCTTTTGAGAACTTTCAATGAAAAACCCTTTATTATTTCTTAACATCAAAAATATTATTCGTAATTATTTCCATCTAAATTATTTACTATGTGACCAATGCAAACACTATTTATTTTCGTTTTAATATAATTTTCATTACTGAAAAATCAATAATTTTACGACACCTACGCCTATAATCAATATTGATTAGAATTATATTGATATTTAATTGATAAGTTTAACTCAAGACAACACATATTTCTTTATGTTTATCGAGTTTTATCTTTCTTCTCAAATAAATCGACATCAAACAAAATTTGCATAAACGATTACATATGTGAAGATTACGACAAAAAGAATAATAATAATAACAACAACAACAACAACAGCAACAACATCAACAACAGCAAAATTTTTCGGATAATTAAACTTGACGTGACGATTGATGTCAACGGTGGTCAATGTGTCATGAAGATGATCGACTGACAACATGAATTTCAACGCTAAAAGCAGCAAACGCAACCAACTTATCGTGAACGTCTCATCTCTTCTTCTTCTATCGTATCACAATTGATAACATGCTACAACCTAGTACTGCTCGACAACGTCAAGTTTCAGTATGATGCTTCAGAATTCAGCAGAAGATGACGTTGTTGTTCGCATAAATTAATGCCTGTCGATTTCTGTATCCTCAATAATTGTATTATATCAAGCTGACTTACACAAAAAACTCATAGTTGTGATTAATTTCTAGTAGAATTAATTGACGCTAAGGATAATCTACTGACATGATCTGCTTTAAATTGTCTATTGTGTAAAGGGTCACGTGACACTAATATAAAGGAACGTAGTGATATGCAGATCCGAGTCAGCAAACCAAGCTTCCCATCCTTCAGATGTCGGTTAATTGGTACTACAATAATTTACGAGAGTAAAGAACACTAACTTGTAAAGTGTT
Source organism: Dictyocaulus viviparus (assembly GCA_000816705.1). Lineage (NCBI taxonomy): Eukaryota > Metazoa > Nematoda > Chromadorea > Rhabditida > Metastrongylidae > Dictyocaulus > Dictyocaulus viviparus. The sequence goes on along the minus strand of KN716657.1, from coordinate 60,192 downwards.
AGTAATTTAAAGTCATTGTACTCCTTTCATTCAAACACCTTTACGAAATTATCAATTAACGAGGGTGTGGCGCGCCTCCAAAGGAAGACGGATTCGTTAACGGCTATTTTTCGCCTTATACTATTCTTATCAGCACTGTTTGATCTATAGAGACTCAAGGAGTTTTCAAAGACTTCTTTAACAAAGTGATTCTTGTGCTACAGAAACACAAGAAGTCTTCAAAGAAGGTGATTCTGGTCAATACAGTGACTATACTTAACAACTCAGCCTTGATTATTCTGCCATATTTTTATGGCAATTCACTAACTCTGATGAGATGGAAAACCCAATTTTCATAGGGCCTGGCAAAAGAGTTTGACATGGAGAGGTGTCACACCCTTATACAACTTTATATTTTTTCCATAGTGAAATGCTATCAGAATAACCTTGCATGATAAGCAATTCAGTTATCTCTATGATATCACTATAAAGCTGAATGTATCGCAAGTCTTTTAGGAGTTGATCAACGGAAAAGCTTATCTTAGTAGTTTTTCACTATAGATACAAAAGCTATAAATGCGTTAATAGAGATTTTCTAGACTTTCTAGGGTTTTCCGCGTCAAAAAATTTGTTCAGAAGAACTTGACATCTACATATGTAATACCTAGAACCGTTTTAATTACGCAAGATATCAATTTTGTCACTACTTCAACTGTATTGAGAGTTTCCATATAGGGATAGATTCGACAAAGATCTCAAAATGAAGACATTCCTTATGCGATCATCTCCTATCCCTCATCTAATTAAAGTATCTGCTCAATTGGTTGTTAACTTTCTACCAAAGATAATGTAAAGCTAGCAAATCCGTTCATTTCATAAATATTTGATTAAACCAGTGTCACAAATCCATCAATGGATGACCACCACAAAATAGAACAACGATATTCGAACGATGACAAGTTCCTCGGTTTCATTCTATTAAATAAATCTCTATATTTTGTTAGAAACAACGAAATAGTGCGTCCTTCATCTGTTTTCTTTGAACTTTCTATAAAGTTTTGGTCGGTCACAATTACATCACCTAACCGATTCGTAACAACACGCCCTCTGCCGTCTTTAACCAATTCTCTCTCGTTGTACTCTCGTCGTCCATGGTCTTCTAGTCATTATTGGCTATCTGCCAAATTTGACAGGCTGCAATTTATTACAATTTTCAGTGCTAATCTATTATTGAATATGATTGTATTATTACTAATACGTCACTGAGGATCATTCTACATTCGAGAATGACAATTAGTGAGCCGGAATTTCGACGAGCACTCGCTGATTTTGTCGCCGAAGTCGATCAGTTTGGTAAAACCGAACGATGGACGTTGAATATGGTTTGTTCATTTTCATTTCCATCTTTATCCGTATTCTCATATGAATCTACTTTATTCGTAACGTGAGTCTAATGGCAATTAATGCCTCGAAACCCTTTGAGGTTGCGTAATGAATTTGGTTTGCCTAACTACTCGATTACAGCAGACTTTTGAAAAATTACACTGAGTCGAAGCAATCGACTTGCTTCTGTTTCAAGAAGTTATTCCTATGGTGTTAATGTGAAGATTCTCTTTAATACATATCTGCATTTATGATGAATTGTCACACTAAATGTCATAAAAAATATAATTCTTGAGTACGTCATCTCTGCCATTTCAGCACATTCGGTCACCTTTCTCTATCAAGTCATTGTAATTTGTCTCTTTAAATGATACCAACTTCTCAACTTAAGATTGATAGAAGCTTAAGCTTTATAAATCATGAAGATTGAATATGTGACCACTCCCTTGTGAAACCGCATTTTATATATTTGATAATCGTCTAACTTTTCTTATATCATTTTGATGGGATTTGCTAATTGTATACATGCATATTCAATATGGTTCAACAAATACATTTCGTTTTGAGTAAAATAGGTAACTACAGCTAATATTTGGCTTTGAAACTTTGACGTTATCATTGTAATGCATTTAGAATGAATAGCATGGCTTTTCAATTTTTGCAAAGACGTTTATTATAAGCAATTTTTTTGCGTTCAAGAATTTTTTCAATTCACAAAGAACATAGGAATTTAGAATGATAGATAAACTGCTTCTTTTGTTATGTACTGAAATACTTTGATTGGCATCCTTACTTAAGTTTGAAGTTTGCGGACAGCATATATACGAACAAGAACTGCGGTATCCACATTCGTCTACTTCTGTGTAAAAAGAGGAAACACGATTATGTTGTTTCAAACATTCTTCTTTCCGAAATTAGACATGCTATTTCGTCGGTAAGAAATCATACAGCTCCAGGGCTAGACAGGAATAAACCAAAACATCTGAAGTATTCATCGCCAGTTTTCATTAAAAAACTTGCTCGACTCTTCACACACTACTTATCAGAATGCGAAGTTGCAAATGAATAGCAAATTAGCAGCACCATTGTTGCTGCACAAGAAGGTCGATGTTCACAAATTTGGTAATTATCGCGCAATCTGCCTGCTTTCAGTCGTCCTATAAGCTTTTCACACAAGTCATCTTAAACAGTATTGACAGAAGACTAGACGAAGAACAACCACGTGAGCAAGCAGGGTTTCGAAAAGGGTTTAGCGCGGTAGACCATATTCACACAATCATAAGACTCATAGAACTATCACGAAAGTATAGGAAACTACTTTGTCTCATCTTCATCGATTTTTAAAAAGCTTTCGATTTTGTAGAGACATGAGTGGTCATGGAAGCGTTGACTACTAATTAGGCGCCTCCGACATCATATGTCAAAATTCTTCGTGAGTTATATAGGAATTTCACTACCAAAATTACGCTGTGCTATAAGAATTCATTAATCATTAATCATTAACCTTAGAATAGAGGTATGACACGGCAATACTATTCTGCCAAAGCTGTTCACAGCCACTCTTGAAAATATCATGCGAAAATTGGAATGGGAAAAAACGACGGATACGGGCTGTAAGTGATTGCATCCTACTGAACATCAAACGCACCACAGGAAGATCACCAGCACGATGGTGTGACCTCTTCACCAAGGCTTTATAAAGGGATAATACTTCTCGAGCAATGAAAATAAAACATTGGATTACCCTCGGGCGCGATAGGGACAAATGGAAATTTTACTGGTGTCCGCCCGACTAAGTCGATGATAGACGGAAATTCAAGTAATCCATGTAAAAGAATTGCGCAAAAGGTCGAGTAGATGAGTTTACGGTTTTTTATAAGAGCATATGTTCATTACCAAAACTGCTTGGCAGTCTGGACTGCTTAGATACTGGCAAGTAATCTATCGTTGATTCAAAATTAATGCAATCATGCATTGTTATGGATTGTAACCGTCCTTGACGTTCATCAATCTTTTTTACGGGATGCGCCCACGCATTCGTGTTGAATATGATATCGTGAAAGTTGAATGACGCGATTTGACTACTTTTCACCATGTCACTGATTTTTATCTTACCAGTTTCTTCTAGTAGCAGTTTAGCAACCCCGGAATTACGGTGGGCTTGGTAGGCATGGCGAACCGACGCAAACGTATTAGACTCTGTAAGTTGTTATGCTCGTGACAATCATTCAATTTAGCGGGAATACCCATCCCTCGTCGCAAGACTTTCGTCAACAAATTTTCTCTAAGCTTTTAAGAAAGTGCAATTTGTGTAATTCGGCTTTTGTATCTCATCAATTCTTGCAACTAGTATAAATTTAGTGATATAAATAT
>KN716657.1:42618-56357 GCA_000816705.1 Dictyocaulus viviparus | reverse complement strand
CAATCATGCATTGTTATGAATTGTAACCGTCCTTGACGTTCATCAATCTTTTTTACGGGATGCGCCCACGCATTCGTGTTGAAGATGATATCGTGAAAGTTGAGTGACGCGATTTGACTACTTTTCACCATGTCACTGATTTTTGTCTTACCAGTTTCTTCTAGTAGCAGTTTAGCAACCCCGGAATGACGGTGGGCTTGGTAGGCATGGCGAACCGACGCAAACGTATTGGACTCTGTAAGTTGTTATGCTCGTGACAATCATTCAATTTAGCGGGAATACCCATCCCTCGTCGCAAGACTTTCGTCAACAAATTTTCTCTAAGCTTTTAAGAAAGTGCAATTTGTGTAATTCGGCTTTTGTATCTCATCAATTCTTGCAACTAGTATAAATTTAGTGATATAAATATTACATACATACTAATATAAATGTAGAAATTTTTATAGAAGGGAAGAACATATAGATCAGCATTTTTACATCTGTTGCGTCAAAGTGTAGGTCTGCACACTATTTTTTTCATTGAGTTGCAAGGTAAAGGGAGACTTGTGTTGTTATTCTAAAATGATATTCATAAAATTAACCTATAGTTCACTTACTTTGTTTTGAAATGACTTCACAGATTTTCAGTCAGAATTGGGAATATGCGCCAAACAATCCGTGATGATCAGATGGCATGGCGAAGCTATAAATCGGCAAGTATATATCACATATAATTCTGTGTATAATGTACCAGTGCTTTGGTTCAATTTTTATAGGCGTGGTGAGATATTTTTCATACAATTATTTATTCATGCTTTACAGAATCTTACATTACTTCATAAAACTCGGGTCTTGTTATTGATAAGAATTCTACCACCGGCAGCCCCCCGGCCTACCAAGTCCGCCATCCCTCCGGATTCGGTAATTTGGTATGAGAAGAATATGGGTAAGATCACTAGCACTGACTTGGTGAAGAGTGGTCAACTCAAGTAAGTGTATGGACCAGGCTCGCATTCACTCATCTGTACGATGTCACGTTCAACACGAATGGGTAGGTGCATACCTCCGCAAGGGACTGGTCGATCCTAAAGCTTATCTCGTGTTTCATTCTATAAAGATATGAGGGGATTCTGGAATGTTGGCCATAAATAATGATGGAAAATATGAATGGTCAATGAACAATACGATTAACGAATCACAAGTGGTATGGTTCGCAGCAAAGTCATCTCCCAACATTGTAGTTAGGAATTTTACGATAAATTTGTAGTTCTCTGAGATTTTTAAGGTTTTCGAAAGTGAATTGTCATTATCTTATTCTGACGTGCAAATTGGAAATCACTTATGTTTGTGATATAAAGAAGTCAGTATTCATAAAACTTTGCTTCGATTGACCATACGCATCTTCGTTGTTTAGTTCGAACTAGTCATCTAAAAATTTTAGTGCATGGATAATATTCAAATTTTGGCATCTCCTCTTTTATAGCCATTTGGAGCACCCACTGGAGTTATGTGACCTGAGTATTGTTGTCAACCCCAAGCTTACGAACCGCCATTCATCGGAGTTGGTAGATTGGTACTACACACATCTGACTAATATTAACTAATATATATATATATATATATATATATATATATACTACTGATTTGTGATAGTGGTCAACTCAAGTCATGTCCAACTGAGCTATCATTCAATCATCAGGATAACACAAACACCAATGATAGGCTTATTCTATAGGTATTTATCAACGTCGGTTTATCTCGCCGTTTTCGGGTGCAACAAAAAAGCGATCAGTTCCTTGGCCCTCTCAAAATAGGGCGGCAGAATCATTCGATTAGAGTTGCTCATTTTCCATTCTATGGAGTGTGATTGATAATAAAGTACTTGTCACTATTGGTTTCAGTTTAATCCACTGAAGAAGTTGAGCACAAGGTGCAGTTTTTACCATGAAATTTAGGTATTAAGCACATGTAGTACATATAAAATAATTGTTGGCGTTGATCAATCCCTTGTGGTGGGATGCGCCAACACATTCATGTTCAACGTGATATCGTGGAGCTGGTTGAATGCGTGCCTGGTCTATATAATGACTTGGGTTGACCACTCTTCACCAAGTCAGTGCTAGTGATCTTACCTATATTCGTCTCATACCAAATTACCGACTCCGGAGAGATGGCGGACTTGGTAGGCCTGGGGTGCGGCCGCGAACTGATTTGGGCCGGCGTGTCACTGCGGCACCTCCACCACTGAGCCCCTTGACCATTACATGTAATGTAGTACATATACTGATATTATTGTATTATTAGTTGTGTCCAGTGCGAAGGTTTATTTTACAATAAAATTACAGATGGAACACCACTGATGAGTTCAGAGATCATGGAAATCACTAACAAAAATGATACAACGAATATTGTACAATATATTTCCCTCAATGAACATCCTTTTCTTGGTGTGTTGTTCTATAATATTCACCCGTGCAGAACAAAAGATATCATGGATGAGCTAATTGGAAAAGGCAACTACATTGCGAAGTAAGTAATACACAGATAAATTTTAAGAAAATCGATGAGCTCAGTGACATAAGTAGCACAGAAAAATATTGATGCAAGTAGTTTGTCGAACATCAGAGATTTCCCATGTTAGTCTTGATTATAAAAATCTACATGAAAATAGAAAAGGAGGTCAGTTTGCTAAAAAGTAATTAGGAATGCAATCTTATGCAATAAACATTTTTAAGCCACTTTGACGCTTTAGATGGTTGTCTGTGTATGGAACATCAGTTGGCGTGGCTCCTCCTGACGTGCTCTTTACTTCGGAAGCGTTTTCGCAATGTTCCGAAAAGGCATGTCACAGTTCAGACGATGGTTCATTGAGCACTCTGGATCTTTAGGCATGTTATGAGCTGGTGATTTTGAAAATTTAGTACTTTTTAACCTTGGCATGTCATCTGCCATAGAGATGCCCTGGAATGACAGTCTATAATATTACATATCTTGCGTAAACCAAAGGTCTTACATACAAGTGTATTGCAGTTTTTTAATACTAAGAAATTGTAAGTTGATAATGGTTGTGGTGACGTCTACCGTAGACTTACGTAAGATGGATCGAAGAATTCTAGTACTGCAAGGAATAGCATGTTGATCATAGCCACCACTATGTAAATTATGCCAAATCCAATTCCTTGATTAGCATATCTATGTAAACATGGTTTATTTGAACAGACCTTTAACAACAATAAATGAGCAACTTTTTCTAGAATTTAAACCTCACTTTTGTAGGCCAATTCGCCATTGCGGAGGTGGTTCTTGCATTGCATCATTGTAGACCACTTCGGTACGCTTTGCTATCTACATATGTTTTATTTAAATCTGACTTCTAGTGACCATAATACATGTGAGCAATACTTTATGAAGGATACTAACACTAGGCCAATAGTACATCATTGAGACGGCTTCGTGCTTCTCAATTGGGTTCATAAGTTGACTGTTCTCCCTTCGACGAACTGCGTCGGAGATAGCACCAACGAGTACTGAACATATAAGAGAAATTGCTAAGAGATAAAATAAACACCTAATGAAACAACTAACAATCTGGGACTGGTTCCTCCAATGATATAAATTCTGCGGGTAGGACCTCTGGTATACCACCAACTCTCGTGGAGACGACATGTAAACTCAAAATCTTTACCGTATAATAACAGGATTTGACATGACTAGTAAATTCCAGCCCTTACCCACAACTAGCAGCCTCCACAATGCTCATGCAGAATGCTTCCGTTAACGACGTGTTGATAAATATCTGGAACTGATTAATCTCATTCAATGGAAAACTTATTTACGTTTATATAAGAGATGTGTGCACAACTTCAATTCATGGTGATTATGCATTTGTTCGATTTTCCAATTCTGTACATAAATACTTCGTTATGGCTTCTTAATAAATTCCCTAGTCATTTTAAGAAAAATTGAGCAGTACACTCGTAGTTATCAAACAGACATAGATTGGTTAACGCAATGTTTCTAATACCGTAAAAAGACATAAATATTGTGAATGCATCCTACCTGACCTTGCACAAGCACCTCACGCACCATATCATGGGGTAAAGTCCCAATTAACGTTACCCTATCATGTAAACGATGTTGTTCCCTCATTTCTTCCAATTCTAATCGTTTCGGTCCGTCACCTCCGATTATGAAACGCACTTGAGGATGTTGAGTACATACCTTGAAAACTACCATTGAACTGAAATGTTATAATTGCAGTGTGATAACTAGAGAATTATGATGAGAAACAGATTTACAAACTGGTCCCTATTTCGTAGAACTACAAATACCATACAAATAGTCCAGTCTATCTCACACCAATCAATTTTAAACGAAGGGTTTGGAAGTACTCTTGAACTGATGATGTAGTCATACACTATTTCTTATGTCATCTGTGATAGGTGATGTTCAGTAATGATCATTTTCAACAGACTCATTACTGCATGACAAAATCTCTGCAATAACTGAACAGACGAGTAGTTTCCACTTTTACTTTTTTGCAAATGAAAAAACGAGAAGAAAGAAGAAGTCTGCACTAAGAAAGTGAAATATTTAAATGGTAAAGAACCATTAACCGTGCAGTATAGCGAGTACATACCTTTGGAATCACTGCACAGAGAAGATCTGCGCCTTTTCTATAGACTAATCTGCCAAGAAAAATGATTGTGGTAGGGTTCTCATAGAACTGCTTGATATCCGGGTAAAATAATTTAGTTTCAATTGCGTTCGGTATAGTGAAGACCTTTCGTGGGTCCAACTTTCCACGAAGAACGGTGTTTTCTTTACTGCAAATGTGAAAAAGCTATGTCGATGAACGAATGAGGTAAATAAAGCTGTGTCAGACCTGGTATAAGATACACAAATTATCCTGTCCACATTAGCTAAGGAATATTGCAGAACGAGAGTATTTGTCAGGATGGCGGATGCATCAGCGAAACCGAATAATGAATGGTCAGTAAATACTGTTCTAATACCCATCAACCAGCCATGAAACATAGCCTCGTGAGCCATTGAAGAAAACGTCTAAAATTGACTTATTCAGCAGTATCAAAGCTGAATAGTAGTAACTTAACAAGTAAGTTGAGCACTTACAGAATGCCCATGAACTAGCTGAATACGTTCTCTAATGAATATTCTCCTGAACCATGGCAAACTACCGATGATTGTCGCTAAGCTGCAACCATTGTATATAACCAAGAACGGAAGATAATACACCTGAAGAATCGTTATCACATTTTGTCACTAATGACTACAGGAACGTAAGATGATACCAGAATATCTAACCTTGAGCCCGTTCGAAAGGTAACGTATTCCCCTTCTTTGACCGTAAGCATGGGTTATAACTATAACCTAAAACAGGTAGAAATGAGAATCTTTTTCTAGACATAAGTTGGAAATCATCTAGATACTGATTAGTCAGAAGAGAAACCTAACTCGTTTTGCTTTTGCCGACTATTGGTTGCAAGCTTGATGTTGTACGTATACGTAACTAGTTTTATAAAAAAAGCTTTGTACGCATCAACTGAGTAAAAAATATTGAAAAGCCTCATTTTTTATAAATTATATAATAAAAATTTTTGTAAATTTGCATGAAGTAAATTGTAAATTTGCACTCTTCATCTCATAGTGACAACAAGGCGGAAGTAAGAGAACAGAATAAATACAAATCAATATCAACAAGTATCATTCTTCTCAATGTCTTTTGACCATTCTTTTAACTAGCTCGGTCAATGTGGACAGATATAGCGTGACTTAACGGTCCCCTACTCACTGTCTGAGAAAAAAATTGCCTAAGCGAAATTGCCCTTCCACCTCTAAGGTACCACGAAAACATCTGGTACAGAACGCATGCGACACTTACTGCCGATTTTCTCATAATTCGGACACCTATTGACGATGCAAAGTTAAAAAGCCTCGAAAAACTATGTGAAACCTGGTAGCAATCAATCTGCGCTATCAGAATGTATACAGTGTTCTTGGAGTTACTTCAATATCAAAGTGTCGAAATACCACGTGAGAACTACCTTATGACCAAAGTTCAACAAACACTGTGCTAGGAAGTAGATGTGAGTCTCAACACCGCCAGTATTTGGACAAAAGAAGTCGGATACCAACCTGAAAAAAACGTTTAAGCACTTCCCAAACATGAAGATAGTTTGTCAATAACCACGTAAAAATACAAAGCTCACGCTATGTTGTATAGTTTCCTTGCCATTTAAAAGTAGAGTCATAAGAGCTTGGTTATTAGTTCAATATCTGTCCTATTATGATAACATTACATTCAATTTGGCAATCCTTCCTACAAACATCGAGTTCAAATAAATCATTTACAACCTCATAATTTCTCTTTTACACAAACAACTTCATAAATAATATATGGATCATTAAAATTACAGACAAGAAAACATAACAGAAAAATTCCTTGCCAACCGATCGATTCGAATCGACTCAATCAACACAACATAAAGATACAATGGCAAAAAGATGGCTATGTAAATGCAGATTCAGATTACAAACGAAAGCAACTAGCTTCAGAAAAGCCTATTTCATTGCAACAAACTGCCAAGCAACGCAATTTTCGCATGTCGTTGCTGAAAATTGTTTTAGTAGTCTCGTGGCATGCTCAATAGAACAAATAACTGGTGCGGTTGCCGTTTCGCGGGCGCACACTTTCCGTTCATTTAACAATCGTTCAATTCATCAGCTTGAGGATTCATCGTTCAATTTATTTCGTAGTGATTCGAGTATACCTTACTTAGAGTCATAGATATTTGATGTCAGTAATATCAATAGTAAGTTTGATGGGTCGAGAGTCCTGCGCTGTGAATCGATAGCGCCTTGTCGCTGTTTGATGACAAGTTTGTTCTCCGTGGATTGTCGTTTGAGAATCCTTGTATTTCCCTTGTGCCTTCAATATCATTATATGGAGCATCTCTCTATTAGTGACTAAATATAACAAGCATTTGTTATACGGCGTCAATGTGAATAAAGCACATTGATTCTACAACCTTTTAGTCGATTTTTGCATACACAGGAGGCAGTATTGGTGGGACATTATGGATGTTGACTCAGTGTTTTAGTAATTGATAACTATTTAATTTCTAAAACAATTGCAGCAGCAGACCTTCTGCCACGCGATATGCCAATCAATAGAATCGCTTATTGTAGCTGTGTTATAACTTCACTGATAAATACACAAACTGCTCTTTAAAGATGAGCCAGATTGTAACAATGAGTAGGTTCCTTTCTTTAAATTCGAGATAGTCTTGCTTACATGATGCGGTATTGTTTCTTGCAATAAAAAAATAATAACTTATGATATATTTGAAGAATTGCCAATGTATTCAGATCCTTTAGAGTGCTTTCTGTCAACATGTACATGAGTGTGCTCACAATGTGTTTATAGTTTTTTCAGAAGCAATTCGGCTCATACGATCTATGCCAACTGCTTCGCTGGCTGATCCAGCAAAGGTGATACGAATCACTCCAGAGACATTTGACGAAGCGGTAGAAACTGCTGCCGAAGTGCTCCTTCGAGGTGGAGTTGTAGCGCTCCCAACCGACACCCTGTATGGCGTCTCTACACTCATTGAATACTCCAACAAACTATACCTATTGAAGAACCGTCCAGTTGAGAAACCCCTTGGGTTGTTTTTTTCTAATCCTACTGAAATCAACCAATATGCTCGTCTCACCATCTCTTCATGTCTTGCCCGTCAGTTACTTCCTGGTCCAGTAACCTTGATCTTTAATCGATTACCTTCATTACCCTTAAATTTTAATCCACATATAGAGAATGTTGGTGTTAGAGTTCCTGATTCGCCTTTGGTTCGTGCTGTTTGTGCGCGTCTTGGTCAACCGCTTGCTCAAACATCGGCAAATATCAGTGGATCTGAGATGAATCCTACATGTATTGAAGACTTTTCACATTTGATGAATCAGATTGATTTAGTGCTTGATGGAGGAGTTCTTGGGAAATTATCCAATGAAAAGATGAATAGAGATGGTAGTACTGTTGTAGATTTGACTCATAAACACTTTTATCGAATCATACGCGAAGGATGCGCTTTAAAACAAACTGAGGAGACTCTCAAAGCAGCTGGAATTCGACCGCTATAGTAATCTATTACATTTTTGGCTGCAATGTTTACTATTTGAATGTTTTCCTTTGCCTTTTAGTTTGAAAAATTCGGATTATTCTTTTGACCAAAACCCAAAACCCTTGCTATATCGAAAATGTAGGATTTACAATTGTTGTGGTAAACTCCAATGTTTCTTTTGTCATATTCTCTTTTTTCCCGGTTCTTCCATGCTTTTAACTTTTTTTTTCTCACTGTTGTGAACTGGCTTTTCTCTTTTTCTTAAAATTGTGCTATAACTGAATAAAGAATTTTAGGATATGAAGCGGAAAGCTGAGCCTGATGCAGACGAGATGACGTCATCGAAAGGTCCTTCCACATCTAAGAAACTTGCGCCAGAGGCCGACAACGACTTTATAAATGAGACAGTTAGTAGAGTATTCTTTGCAATATTTAGTATTTTCTTTCATTTCTCTATCTTTACTTGGTGAACTGGCAGTTAAAGACATCTGCTATATTGCAGTGCTATCGATTAATATCTAAAACACACTGTAATGTTGTCAAAATGACTCAAATAATTTGACCTATAAGTAGTTATCGTATTGCATGCACTAGGACGGCACAGCACTACTTCTGTTTTTGTATGTCCTGAAACATTTTTTGAAACTCCTTCACTGAAATCCCTTTATTGCATCTTTGTTGTTGAAGTCCTATTACAGTTACTTTTCAAGTTTTTTTTCCTCGCTTAAAGCAGTTATTGCTTATACGTGACCGCGAATATTTTTGATTTCTCGGTCAAATTATTTTGTCTCATTGCATTACTTGAAAGGCGAAAGAGAAATAACCACCTTGCAATGTTTGAATCATACTAGTGTATTTTTTAGGCTTTTCTAATCAACGTAAACAATAAGCATGAAGAGTAGAACGCGTAATAGACGAATGGCATTAAAGGATGTCATGATCTTTTGTTAAGAGTGTAGCGTGTTTCTTTTCATAACGGAGTCGATCTACATATTGAAAACAGTAGATTTTTGTTATTCTTAGGGTGGAAATGGTAATGTTGGTGAATATTTGGTCACAACGATGATCAGCGCCGTTTTAGAGTCGTCGAGCACGCGGCAACTGGGCTTGTCTCGCCGAAAAGATGCGCCGGTCAACTCGACCGCCGCGTCGTGCGAAGAAGTCCGACCGCAGCCTTCGCTCGACACTGCGTCTTTTCTCAATGACGTCATCCGACTCAGAAGCAGAGGACGACGTATACTCGTTATGTGTGCGTGACTCACCTTTTTGCATTGACATAGTGCTACCAGAAGACCGTACTTCACTTCGACATATATCAGGATTCGATAATACCGGCAATGTACGCATATGGCCTGGAGGTGAGGCGCTCGCCTATTACTTGTCAGTGCGACCTCCACTAGTATCGGGAAAAGTGGTGCTGGAGCTAGGAGCAGGACTAGTTGGACTTCCGGGTTTTATTGCTGCCATATATGCAACACGGGTCAGGATTACGGATGGCAATGAGCATTCTGTAGCGTCTTTGAGAGACATCGCCAAAAGAAATCCGCTCCCAAATGTAGAAATCGAACAACTGAGGTGGGGAATCGGAAAGGATGAGAAAAAGTTTGATTTGATTCTTGCTGCCGACTGCGTTTTTTTCCCAGAATATCATGGAGACTTGATAAACACTTTTGATAGGTATCTCACGCAATTGGGTCTCGTATATGTTTGCAGTCCAAAACGGAAAGGTAGTTTGGATCGCTTTATTGAATTTGTTGAAGATGACAACCGTTTTAAATGCGATTTTATTTCTGAATTTGATTATATTATGGATGATTTGTGTGTCCTAAAAGATGAGCAAAAAGATGCTGAATTACCATATTTATTATCGCTCAAGCGTTGCCTACCGGATGAAACGGCTAAGTAACAATTACTAGTAGTGCTGCCTTCATTGGTTTTTGTTTCTGTTATTGTTGACTCAATAAAGTATATTTCACGCGCGATACTTATCTTTTTATGGAAAGAGACGTCAAACACGCACCTGAATGTTTTCTTTACCCACTTGTGAATGTTCGTTTGTTTTCGTTTTATTTAGTTTAGAGGTGTTTATTCAATTCCAGGAGCTTCAGAAATCTATACAGGTTTCCGTATTAAAGGCAGCCGATGAGATCGTTGAAGATACTCAAAGAAGTGGAGGTACGTTTAGTTATATGATCTGCTACTGAGTTTCACAATTATTTCAAAGTCATAATGAACTTCGTGGTGTTCTAGAAAAAATCCATTTTGATCCTGAAGTTATTTCTCATCTTAGTGTTCTAATATGGGATACTGTAGTAAACGACTGGACTGCAGATCTTCTAGCGTTTATGAGGTATATCATTGTTTAATGTCAAGTGTTTATTCCAATTTAATTGTTCAAATATTTGCTGAGAAAATTTGTGTGTATTTTACATTTTTTAAAACTGAGCATTAAGTGCCGTTAATGGCTTACGGTGTGTATTATTTCAGTCATGCTAGAAGGGAAACTGTAAACGTATCCGATGTCGCTTTGATCATGAGGAGAAATCGACCTTTAGTTAGTTTCTACATAAATTGAAAATTGGACGAGTCAAAATATTGTTTTTCCTATTATGTACACTCCATTTTTTACCTACTATTCAATTTTTTTCGATTAGTTTCGTGCGACAGCTAACTCTTTGAAAGCTAGCTATATTCACTACATATTTTGAGTATGTTTATTACATGGTATTCTGAATCATTAAGCAACGTCTTATTATTGTAGTGAACATCAATGCTTATTTATAGCTGGAAATGATGACCAATAATGCCGGCATAAGTCTTAGTTATATTGAATACCCTGTCGCAAGGCGACAACGATCGAATACCAAAGCAGTATCAAAAAGTAGAGAAAGTGAAAAGGCGAGACGTGGGAAACGAAGTAATAATGTTTTTCCTCAATTTACTTTTTCTTTGGAAAATTCTTCTAGAAATTGGGTGCGATACAACTAAGACTTGTGAAACCTCTTTTGAACTCAATCTCAAGGACAGTGCAAAATTGGACTCTCCAGTCCTGGATCCTGTCTTTAAAGCTGGAATCAATTCTGAGAAGGAGAAGTTTGAAACCATTAATGAAGTAAGTGTTCATTAACCTTAAATTATTTTCGTGCCAATTTGCAATATTGTGGATTTTCCAACAATTTATGTATTATATTAACAGTTAACTTGCTCCGGTAGTAAAGCTTTTAAAGAGTGTAGCATATAAAATTATAACAATTATAAAAGTTTCTGTTGGAAGACGAGAAATGTAGGAGGGTAATATTGCGTTTGCCATGTAAGAGTATTCCGTTTTGTAAATGAATGGATATCAATAATTCTTTGTAGATTAGGATCTTGCGAAGAGATATGCAATAACATCAAATGTTTTTGTCAGAGATACAGTGAACCATGTGAAGTACATGCTCTTTTTCTATTGCTCTGGTTTTCAGCTTTTATATAATTGCGTGCACTATCAATTTGCCGTTTATTTGCCGCACTTTATTATGTTGGTATTCTCACTAATACCTAGAAGGTTTCATTCCGTTCCAAAAAAAAAACACAATTTTCAAACGGTAGCTAGGATTTTGAATTTTCTTGAATTTATCTCCGTAAATTACGTATTTAGTCATTGGATTTAGAATTGTATTCCACGGAGAAGATTAGTACCATTTTCTTTCTGAATTTATCAGTGTAAGTTAATACATTCGATTATCTAGATTTCAAACTGTCACATTTATAAGTTTCTGCGGCATAGTATCACAACATCACAATATTTGAGACACCATCTCATGATGCCGTTCTATCTGGAAGCAAAAGTTTCAATGAAGGTAATAGAAGTGAACTATCAAGTCCGGATTTGTTTCACAGTCCTACCAAAGGTTGGTTGTTTATTTAAATAGCTTTTCTATTCGAGCTAATACGCTGCTTTCTGTTTATATTAAATAAGAATTTCTGTCAAAAAAAGGAGTTTCTTTTATCCAGTTTTTTTAGGCTGTAAATCTTTTGATGATCTTCATCTATCTAATGCAGTTCCTTCTCAGGATTTATCTCCCGATAGAAATGTTTGCAAACCAATGAACACTGGAGAAAGTGGTTGGTCCGCAAGTAAGCGTCTCATACTTGTGATGTTTTTGTATATATTAGACATTGAACTTACAAAAAATCCCTCCACTGCTTGTATTATTTCGTTTTCATTTTTTTTCTTGCGTTTTTCGAACGTTCCGCCACAATTTATGTTTTCCCCGCGTTGAGTTCGCACGAAGTGCTCCTAACGTCGGAGAAAAACTTCTGTATTGCTGTGGTGACTTCTGGAAACAAGTTTTTGGGCACCATCCATTTGATCTGAATAATTGTATTTTTTTAGCTGCAGCCAGATATGAGCGTTTATCTCCATGTACGTGATGAACAGCTGCTTATTTTTTCGCTTACCAATCTTCAATATTCCACCTCAGGTTGCGAGTTTATGGCCAACTCAGCATAATCTTAGATAGTATAATTTCAGTGCAAAATAATAATATATTTGCGATTATGTAAAATAAAAATACATTTTCAATTACATTAGAAATTTCGCTTTATCCCGTAATTATAAGCGTAACTTGACTAGCTTAACTGTAATGCTGATATTGGCTTCACAGGACGTACCCGTCAACAGGCGACTGACTGATAAGATACCCAATTAGTACAAGTGAAACCTCGAGTGGTCGTAGAGCAAGGGTCTGTGGTGTTAATGGGTGAGCACGGCGGACTAGATATCTGTAGGTGCGGGCTCGAGTCTCGCCTGAGGTTCCGAGATTCGCGGCCAGCAGCATAGTTACAGACAGTAGTGGGAGTTTTTAAAATTCCATATTTGAATTTTGCTTAATAATGATAGAAAATATAAGCTATTCCAAGGTTAATTCAAATTGGTTTAATCAGGAAGCTTATTTTTTAAAAGGTAAGATGAGCTTTTGCGTTAATCAGTCTCTTTTGGGGTTTGCGCTCACACATTCGTGTATAATGTGACATCGTGACAGCTGATTGAATGAAAGCTTAGTCTATATAGTGACTTGAGTAGGACACTTTTCACCAAACCATTATTGCTTATTTCAGATTTTTTTTTTTGATACTAATTTACTGACGCTAAAAGGAAGGCGAGCTTGGTAAGCATGAGGCGACCGCAAATCTGAGTCGGGCCTGTGTAACATTGTGGCAACTCGACCACTGCGCCACGCGGTCTTTTATAGTAATTTAAATACGTGAAAATTCCCCTAGCAATATACTAATATTAATCATTAATATATTATCAATATAATGTTAGTGCTATTTGGTATTTTTTTCTAAAAATCACGAGATTTTTAATAATATGAAATTCAAGAAATTGTTCGCTAATCATATCTTTCGCAGTTGTTCGTATCGACTTTCCTCGAATTACCACAAATATATCATAAAACGGGGAAGGCAATACAGTTAAATGAAATAAACGTTTCATTTTGGTTAATCTGAAGGAAATAACTGTAAATTTTAGCATGATTAGTTATTCTCTAGAGCTGGGAATATGTTCACACTTGCATCATTAGGAATATATATATATATATATATATATATATATATTTTAATATATCAAAT
>KN716657.1:4174-26035 GCA_000816705.1 Dictyocaulus viviparus | reverse complement strand
ATATATATATATATTATATGTATATATATATACCTACATATGGATATACGTGAAGCGCATGAACACGTGCGTTCACATATGTAATAGCAATTTTATTTTTCACAGCTATACGAATAAGATAAACACAAAAACAAATGTCACGTGAACATACCGGCACTTTTGGTGTTATAGCCTTCAAGCTCCATGAAATGAAATACTACTCTCTGTAAAGAAAAATTCGACCGTATAAACATTTCAAATCGCAGAACCTCACAGGTTAAAGAACAAATAATAGAACTAAGTAACAAAACAACGAACACAACGTCAATACTGGAGCGACTTAAATATGTAGAAAACGTCGATAGAATTACTGTAATCGCAATGGCACGTGATACGATTAATAGCATACAGTCTTAACATCAATTTGTTAACACTCACAAAGTTGAGTTGCTCATTCACAGGTCATTAAAAATGTTACGGATGGTTTTCACGCAACTTTGTTGCACGTTTAAGAAATTTGAGTCTAGACGGTTCAATGACAATGACGGTGACATTGATGCGGCACAGAATACGCGCAGATAATGTTTTTTTTAGATTATTATATAAATGTGCTAGAAAATATTTCAGATTTCTACTTAATGATTTCTTTTATTCACGAATGATCTACTTCTATGATGTGTAGAGTCACGCTTTTGTAATAGTCCATGATTGATACAATTCTCATTAAATTCCTAGTTATTGTGCTGTATTAAATTGACTGTATGCAACCTATGCACTACGATTGCGTAGTCTAGTTCTACTGAGTCACTATTATATATTCCTCACACAGTTTTTCGTAAATTTACATTTCCAGAAGAATAAAACTTGCTTTTGGTCAATTTGCGTATTTCTCACTTATTTTTCTTATAGGATGGAGAAAGCTCCGGATATGGATGTTCTGCTAGATGAACTAGAAGAAATCGAGAATCCATCGAAACCATCGATGACGTTCGAGAACCTATCTGACCATTGTGCTGTCATCGAAATTCCTATTAATCTGCGAAGGCTTAGTGACAAGGTACACCGTTTTTCGTGCTGATGTATGTCCAATTTCTATAGAAAGTTAGAAACATATGCGTTCGGTTTTTGTCTTGTTTCACTTGGTACTTTTTTCAGGATTCCATTAGGATAAATCTGGAACCACCAGGATTTTCGGAAACTAGGGTACGTTTAGACGGGAATACTTTGTTTATTTGCTTTTTTCGAACAGCAATAATTTACCCATTTTATGCACACTATATAGTATTTGAAGTGCACAGTTTACCAGTATTGTAATATATTGGCTTCAAACCTGGTTTTTGTTATTAATGTCTCAAAATAGAGTAATTAAGGTGTAGCTCGTTTTACAACGCATACGATACAATCATAAATGTAGTTTTTGTAAGGCGTGACATAGTGATACCCAGGCCTGAATCAGGTTTGCGACCGCCTTCAGGTCTTCCAAGTCCGTCATCCTTTCAATGTCAGTGAATTGCTACCAGAGGAATCTGGGTAAGATAACCAGCACTGACTAGGTGAAGAGTGGTCAACTCACGTCACTGTGTAGACAAGCCCCGCACTCAACCACCTCCACGATATTACGTTCAACACGAATGTGTTGGTGCATCCTGCGACACGGTTTAGTCAACGCGAAGGTCTTATCTTATTGCGATCTTATCTCAGCTCATTCTTATTATTGGAATGACTTCAATGCTTAAAAAGTAGCTATGGCAAGGCAAAAATAGCCTTGTTTCAACATACCCGTTTCGGTGGATCAGTGGGCGTGTTTCGATGACAAATCTTTGTGGAATCCAGTTTTCATTCGGGTGAAAAAGATTGGCCGGGAATGGTTACCAGAGTGTTTTTTTTGAGCTACTGCTACAAATTTTTCATAATCGCTAAGAAACTGCTTGAGTCATCACTCTTGATTGGATTTGACGACGTCACGTTGTTGGTTGGTATAATTCAAGAAGTCATTGTAAAGATGGATAAGCAGTGGCCATCGCCGTGTAATGCTTTACGCATTCATTTTCAATGTGATGGTCATTGAGTGGAAGTAATCTGAACAGGGAGTAAAGATGACCTTCCTTAATCAGCTCAATGGTGTTCAACCTATTCTTATTTTGTTGACGATCCATCGTTTTCGAGAGCTGGAAACAACAAATTGGGGACGGATTTGAAGGTAGGTTTCACTGCGGCAGGCGATTTGTATTGCTGAGCTACGCCCAACCATGCTATAATAATCAGTCCTGCATAATAATTTTAGTGTATTGAGGAATTTTAGGATACGGAAAATCAGGACAAAGCGAATTTCTGTTCTTTAGTGTTTTCCACAAATGTGACAAACCTTGATGAGATTGTTTCGACTGAGGTAACCTATATTTTTTTTTCAATCAGTCCTATGATTTTTATAGAATTTCTAATGGTTATAAGAAATATATTTTATAATCTTGTGATTTCCACTTTTGCGCCGCTTTCCTGGGAAACATTAATTTAGATAGAATTTAGGTACTTAGATAGCACGCATACTTTATAGATTTATCTCCAGCGTGATGTGTTTCACTAGGCTTGTGAGCGCAACTCATTAACTTGCTTTGTTGAGGAGGAAGTCCGAAAGAAAGGAGAGGTGTTGGACCGTGACGGTGACTATGAGGAGGTTCTGAAGTATTTAGAAAAATTCGATGAATCTGTTGCTACTCGTAAGTTGGGCTCAAGAGTTTGATATTTCTCTATCGGTATTGAATGTCTTGTTAATTTGTTCTTCCACCTAATTAGTCGTATTCTTCAAAAGACGTTAGCATTTAAGAATTTCATATTTGTTTCGTTTTTCATGCAGATCTTCTCGTTCTATAATTGTTTTGATTTTCTTGATTAAATATGTAATAGTATCAGTACGGTACATTGGTTATTTATTTAGCATATATATTATGAACTATGCAAGCTACTTTTTGTGAATTTCTTACATGATTTTACAGATATTGACTCGGCTCTCGTTGGTGAAAATGAACAGGTTTCAGAATATCAGTTTAGTGAGAGCTGCTCACTTTCTAATACAGGTAATGTTGTGTTACACTTTAAGTTCGATAAATCACACTCAGTTTACCTAAGCTTTATATAGCGTCTTTACCTTGGTGGATTTTTTTACTTTTCATTATTACGTCATAATCGTTAAGAGCATATGTGTTATACTCTAATGAAATTTGTAATTTTGTTTTGTTTTGCAATGACTTTATAGTGTCCGCAGTTGTGCTGAAATGGTGGCAAAACACAGAACCTCGGGACTCGAACTCGCACTTACAAGTGTCCGGTCTGTTTTGCGTCCATCTCAGCAAAACTAATCAAATTCATCATTCAGGTTGATCATTCATAGCATTCGCGTGTTACTTAAAAGCTTTCTGATCTTTTATTCCAATAAATATTACTTCTCACCGAGGGAAGACTGGCGCAGTGGTGGTGGCGCTACTATGATACGCAGACACCAAATCATAATCGCGGCCGCCCCCAAGCTTAACAAACCCGCCTTTCTGGCGTGAGTGGATTGGCATTAGAGAATTCATGTTAAGATAAATAGCTCTGACTTGGTGAACAGTGATCAACTCAAGTCACTATATAGTCTTGGTCATCATGTAACCGCTTCCACGGTACCGTGTTGAACACGAATGAGTTAGCGCATCTCTCAACAAAAATTGGTCACTGCTTAAGCTTATCTTTATTTCTTTTCGTCGTCATCACACGTTATATTATAATTTTTGTTAATAGCATCTTATCAATTTGCAATTCTTTCAGTTTCAATTCCTTGCCAAAGATGTTTCAGAGTTTAGAATCCTTACTTCTTCGATTCCTTGCATAGTATACGAGAATGATAACGCCTTTAACTGAAGTGTGTATATTGTAGGTTGAATCTTGTTTCTATCCCAAACTATTAGCATACATAATCTTATCAACCTTTTACAACAGTCTGTACAGTTGCACTTATGTTTTTGACTATCAATATTTTGAATAATAACTACCTGGAAGATTAGAAACTTTTCGTCGTCATATATCACGTACGCCATGTTTATGTACTTATGTGCCTCTATTTCTTATGAGTTGTTGCAGTAGACTTGCCTTAAGTTCAATCTTGAAGTCTATGTGGTCAATTAGGAGAATGAATGTGTGATATTCTTAATCACAGGAAACAACGATTTGTCGTCTTTACTCAAGGTATTGAACATAAATTGCATATACTTCTTGATATTTTCCGTGATATCTTGTTAGAATGACAGGTTTTCGGTCGTTAGTGTTATCGCATATCTTATTGCAGATCAATAACCGTAATCTTGCACAGCTCGAATCACCACTGGTGGCGGGCATTAGAGACTTTGATTATCACGGTGATGTCCTTTTTAGTTTGCACTCAATAGCATCATCATATAATTGTGATTTCGTCGCGTTCCTTGTATTCTTAAAATTACTTATGGACCTTGAAAACTTTTTCATTTAGCTAAAACACGTCTTTATGTTAGGCGAATGGTGGTCAGCCTGTTTCCAAATTGTTGGTATACGTCGTTCGCTTCCATACAACGAAACTGCTTATCTAAAATATATCAACCAGCCCAATATTTAAATACAACCCTTTATCGTCCCAAACGCAGATTGATTGCCTTCTTGCTGGGGTTTTGACTTGTTATCTACCCTTCAATATATGATAGTAGCCATTGCAGATAATTTATTCAAACCTATCGTTCGGGTGTATTTCTACATGAATTCTAACTACTCTTATAAGTGTAGTTGAACTACTTATAATCTGCATTATTGTTTGTTCACTCATCGATGTGCTGTACATATCCATATCCTTCATCGTTTCCTTTCAATGTGTTGTAAATAATAAATGGAGAACTCAATGCTTCTAGTCGCTTTTTCTCTGTAAAAATAGCTCCAAATAAATATAATTATCTGTCGATATAATCCATTGCATTAAAATTGGCATAAGAACTACGCGTAAAGGACCCACATAAAGTATGCTATATATACTAGTAATATTTTATCCTTTATGATCCGCAGTGAAGTGAGTAATTTAATGAGTCATGAGCAAAGAGTGTTTGATACGCCGATAAAGAATTTTAGTACGCTGAATTGGCACAGCAGGGTCCAAAACATCGTAACGGAAACCAACGCCATCGCCAGCAGACTATTGTGCCAATGTTTTCATCTTGTAAAATGAACGGAATGTTTCGACAACATAAATAAAGATATCTGCTGATCATGGAGAACGATTTCGATAAATAAATTTGCAAATTTTTATCGGAATAAGTGAAAGTTCAATTACGGAGTCAGTAGAGCAAAAAAGCGCAGTGTTCGTTTTTCTGCAAAATGATGAGCTGACTTCTATATTGCTTAGAGCTACTACGAATATGATTTTGTGTTGTTTCATTCATTAGACCTACAATCTAATCATTGTTCTGAAGTCGTTGAAGATTTTTTGTTTTCAATTTGTTCTCAGCTGCCCCTCATGTGTATATTATTGTAAGTCTTTGCGTAAAGAATATCTCTAGTTATATATAGGAAATGTTGCAATTCGAATACTTTTATGCTCCGCGACCTGCTCACAAATTTACGCCAATAAAGAATATGACTAATCGGTCTTTGTAAGTATTAACACTGATTTGTCTTTGTGACGCACCACGTCCTTGACCATTGTGATCTATCGCTGATTGTCAAGGTGTACATGGTGGAAAGCTTGTACAAGTATTTTAATTTTTATAATGTGACGTCCTGCTGCTCAGTCAACCGACTGAATAGATTCTATGGTGAAGTCTGCAGTAAGTGCTGTAAATATCTACAGCATAAGAATACAATAGGCTCGTGTCGGTCAAACGTTGCATGAATGTAGTGCACATTCTCTCAGTCCGTGCTCATAATAAAGCAAAATGAATGTTGTTTTTATTTCTTGAGTAACACATTGTTGGTGTATAAGACAACTTAGAATTTTGATTTCCATGTACTTTTCAACTCTTAGCTCACTATATATACGTGTATTTATGAAAGTATTTTTTCTCTTGTTTCGTTGTTGAAGACAACTCAGAATTAGTTTATACGCATATAATTAAGTATCTTGTCGTATTTATCTTCATAATTGTTATTATTTTTTTGTTTTAGTCAACGAGTCTTTGCAAACAGCTGCTGAGACAGTAGCACAATCTCTGCTGAATGTCATTGTGGATGGAGTTGAGGAGAGCATGAAATTATTGGCAGAGATGAATGTGTATAGTGGAAGCAAAGGAGAAATTTCCGAAAGTTCAGCTGTGAGTCCGAAGGAGCCAGTATCAACATTTACAGAGGATATCAAACGTAATGATCAAGAATGCAGTGGAAACTCAAGTGATGCTGTGCTTTCGACTGACAATGCAGCAGCCGTAACCACTCCATCCAATGTTACAAATGTTCAGACTTTTACATCTGCTAACACAAGTCTATCTACAGCTGTAACTGCAATGCAAAAGTCACTAAATGATAATACTTCCATTAACCTTGACGTGACACAACTTATTGACCAAGAGTGCAAAAGCTCAATGTCTGGTGATATTAGTGAATCAGAAGATATTGTACAAATAGAAAATGAGACAAGCAGTAAATGTGGTATTGAGAAAGCAAGCACTGCAGGTTTGGTAACGGTTGCTGGAACCGCTGAAGCCGAGGGTGATAAATTTGTTAATAACGCGATCTCGGACCTAACAACGGAGGAATCCGCACCTATTGCTATGACTAGCTGTAGTCCTACTAATTTATCTGAAACAGATATCCTAAATAATCTTAGTCAACTATCAGGGTTAGTTTTTCAGATGTTAGTAAACCTTTTAAAATGTCAGTATTCCTTTTAAATTTTTTAGAATTGTGTTTTGAAATTTCCTTTACGAACTACCTTTATTAATTTCCAAATTTTTGGAAGTTGTTGCTGCAACCAATATAAATAAGCAGTAGTTTTATTAATAGGTATTAATTAAGACTGGTATTCACTTCACTGAAATGAATGTTTATATCGTAGGATTTCAGATGGTTTGAAGTGAAATATCAATTTTTTAAGTATGTTTGACTTGTAGCATTCATAAGGGCATGAAGATTAGTGTCAGAAGCAATTCACATTGTTATAGGTTCAGAGTTGTAAATAGCTTGGTCACTTAGATTGAATTTCATGTTGACGTTGATATTTTTTCAGCATATCGATTGAGACGGCGGATCAACATGCATCTACAAAAACACAAATTGCTACCAGTAGTACTGAAACTGAAGAGGACAGTGGGTTGGAAACAGCAATTGAATGTGAGACAACGGTGCGTTGAATCTTCAGTAAATTTTTGTCTGCAAATAGTAAACTCCATGAAGAGCGTGAAACCGTGTGGAGATAGTTGGGCTTTTTTAAGGAGGAGGACGTGCCTTCAGCGGTACCTAGTAATCGATTCGACGCACCCGTTTGTTCTTATTTCTATGTTTTTATTCTTGTTTTTCACGTATCTCTGAAAAAAAAAAACGTCAATTCATTCAGGTAATCGCTACTATACATGATCTGTCACAAGAATCTGATTTTATGAGGCTCACTGAAAGCGAGTTGCAGCTTGGAAAGGTATTCCTTTGATTTGTTTTCCGAATTTCCTAATAATGTAGGATATTCAGTCAAAACCGTATTGGATTCCTGATGTGGATTGTGCAATGTGCATGTTGTGCAACTCAAAATTTTCATTGTTAAATCGGCGCCATCATTGTCGCGCTTGTGGTCGTGTGGCTTGTGGTACATGCTGTAAAGAGCGAGCTATGTTAGAATACATGAAAGACGAACCAAAAAAGGTATGCTAAGTTTGGGTTGTTTTGCACAAAAAATTTTCTTTTTTTCTAGCAAGCTCGAGCACGCGTCTGTACACCGTGTGCTTCTATGCTGGCACGTATTGAAAATTACGAAAAATCAATCAAGGAGCATGCAGATAGGTTTGTAAGTTGATGATTATAAATATGCGTCAGTAATGTTCTCAATAAAAACTTTTTGTTCAACTAATAACCTTTCATTAGTCAATTTTTTCAACATATATATTGGCATGTTAGAAATACTGCTGCTGATACTTCTCCTTCTACTTCAACTGGTAACCGAATGTCACGTGGAGTATTGAAGATGCGAACATCATGTGTAACGGAGATAGAAACTGAAAACTTGTCGTCGCCGGATACTACTGAGAAGAAAAGAAGTGTTGTTTTCAGGTGCAATATTGACAGTAACTTTGCCATCAAATCCTAAAGAAAAACTCCATTTTGTAGAGATGGAGTGAAGCCAGGTGCAACTACATCAATAAATGGTGTAGATATTGATATGGAAGAAAAGAATACAACTTTGAAACCCAAAAAAGTAAATTACTGCGTTTAAGAGTGTATTTTTGAACGAACTAGCGTAACACAAAATGTGCTATTACAGAAGTCTAGGAAACGGCAAGCAATTACCCGTCGTGTGGCTGAGTTGAGAATGGAGGAGGAATTACGATGCGCTTTACCAACTCCCTTTAGACAAAAATTTCTGGTAGTTAATTCCAATGGTGAAATGGAAATGGTGGATGAAGAATTTTTAAGTGCTAAACTTGAAGAAGAGTTGCCGATCACTATAGTGCTTAAGAAAAATCTAACATGTGTGGTTCGCATATGTAAAGGTAAGGTTGAGTGATTAAATTCCAATATAATTAAGAAATGTAATGACGTCCTCAATTAGTTGATTACACTGCTGCTCAAATGTGTTTTAACACGTCAATAACAATTTATACTTGTGGTAAACGTTGGTAGATTCAGTGCTTAAATGTCTGTAGCTGGAAAACCGTTGATACTGGCATAATTTCAAAATTCTTCACGTGTTGTGGGCAACAACATTTTTTTCTGAGAGGAGTGTTGTCTTCATAATGTGCTTTGATTGCAGTTATAAAAATTTATCTATAAGGTCCTATTTATTAATGATGGAGAATGTTAATATTACCATCGTAGTAGGAAATAAGAGGACGTAGTAGATCGGAGAGAAATCAAAAGCAAAAAGTTTTATTGGCTTTATTTTTCTTTGGTATGCGCCTATAAATTGAAACTTTGGGGTGTATTCTGTTTTTAAGATGTGTCCTACAATATTTTTTGCTAACAATTGGGATGATTTAACAATTAAAGACATAGGTTTTGAGTCAAACATGGTTTTCTTTAAAGTAATGTTTTTAGTGGATTCCATGAGTGTATTTTGTGTGCATTCATGTGGCTTTGTTTCTATTGGCTTGGACGAACTTCTTTTTGTTTGGCAACGGGACGACATTTCAGATTTTTCCGTGCCTCTTAATGTGTTGCAAAGAATAGGGCAGGTGAATGACGATTACCTAAATGAGGATGCATATATTTTATTTATCTCGCACCAGATCTTTTCAACGTCATGTGATGCTGATCAAGCTGGAGTGCGTCAAGTCTGCAGTCGTTTACCAGCGATCCACTCTGTACCTATAGCTCTTCCACCACTTCCACGACACATCCTCTTTTTTCCACCGACTCTTCAAGTAATTTTGTTGGGACCGCATTACATATTTTTTTGAGATTTCTCAACAGTCCGATTTTCCAAAATTTTTCTTTTCTAGGATTTTTCGAACTTAAGTGTGCCAAACTCTCCATTCCTTATTGCACTCTTTTTACATGATACCGAGATTTCGTGGGCAATGGCATGTCCTAACCGTCTACTTCTTCGCCTAGGGCTCAAGTACAGTTGTAAGTATCATTTTTTGGTGGAATTAAGGGGCTAATGTTTATAGCAGCATGCAGGATATCTATGAAACAGTAGATTTCACATTTTGGATAGTAGATTTTGAATAACTTTTATGGTACCCAACACCCGTTGTGAATTTTGTTGGACGGGATGCCGTTTATTCAATGGAGACATCTCAAACGGTCTTGAAAGTCGGTTTTTTTGATTACTGTAGAACAACAACTTGAATTTATGTTTTATTTAATTTAATCCTTACAGGTATTCACTGATTTCAACAGCTGGTCATTCCGCATAAAGCACCTTGAGGGCTGTACTGTTACACTTACGAATGACATCACATTGGTTGAAATTCCTAGGTGTGCAAAAAATGATGTGGGTGTTTCTCATTCAACTGTGTTTTTCTTTTGCTAAATCTGCGTTTTTTTAATCTTTGTTTAGACATTTAATTTATTTTTGAGTCAGGTATTAATAAAAAGCTGTGAATATTTTGTGTGAAGTTACTAAAGAAAAATTATGTATTGACAATTAAATAAAGGTTTAATGAGAATGGGATTTGGATTGCTATTCGCATGCTTAGTAGACAAAGAAAGAAATGTGTAATTATTGAAATGCATCTAGTTACATAATTTTTCACCACTTTTTTGTTTTTCAAGGCATTTTAATGACATTGTAATTTCCTGCACTAGCTTAGTCACTAAATTTTCTTTACATAAAGGGTTTTCCAGTGCTTTATAGTCATGTTCATTTGTTTTTCTTATTTGAATTTGTACTTTCTACTACTGTTTCTACTTACTTCTTGTTTCTATTTTTTATCCTTATATATCCTTTAAAGCTAAATGAGATCATATCATTGAATGGTACGATGTTAGCGTGGACAACTAGCATGAATTTATCTGCTGATAGTCATCTGGTATGTGATGAGATAAATGGGTTTTACTCGACACAGGTATTTGCCCGTGGATCCTCAAGAAAAGGTATGGTATATCGGTGTTTTTTAAATGCTTTAAGTGACCTTAAGTAATTTCTTCTATTCCTAGATTCTATTCATCTGTGAAATGCTAGTAACAAGTAAAATTATTCAGGTAGTTTTTTTTAGCTACTGGTACTTCTTTTATAATTATTGATGGTGGACTGAAAAACAGTGGGATTCAGGTGCACTTTGATTCGTTGGAAATGTTCTTATAATCGGTCAATTTATTATGGAAAGATGCTTAAAACAAATGCAGTATTAATTTTCAATAACCAGTCGTTGTGTTCAGCTTGAGTGATGCTATAATTCATTTTTCTAGATTTCTGTAATCGAAGACGGTGTTACAATCCGCATTCCTTCAATGAAGTTGAAAAGTTTATTAACTTCGTTGGAAAATATGCAGGTGAGAAAGTTATTCTTTTTCCGCCATTTATGATAGCATTTTTTCTCGTGTATTGCGAATGAGTTACCAACTCCTTACTTTATGGAGTGTAGTGTATCGAACTTCTATATATTTTTTCAATACACTTAAATTTCTGAAATTTTATTTAATTATTAAATTCGAAAATATTTTTGGCATCTCTTATTTTAAAAATTGCTTGCTTGCTTCAGTAATGTAAAAGACCACCAAAAATCATTGTTATTCATTTCAGTTTTTAATACTTGTGAAGTCTGTTGTCCCACTTCTCTATTCCCTTGTTTATTGAGCATTTCTTTTATAATTCGAGAGGAGCTGAGCAATTGTCATTTGATTTAATTACCTGTTTTGTAATAATTTCATAGTGTAAGTAATTTCACAAAATAGTCTGATGAGTTGCATTACTTACTCAAGTAGATGTGATGCCTATATTTTACTTACTTCTATTTCTTTAGTATATTGTCATTAGCTTCTATTTTTGCGCTAATTACTTCATATTTTAATCTTCATATTACTGCTAGGATTGGAGCACTTGCGATTCTTCTGGTGCTCAGTTTTCGGTCCACTGGACTGACACTAACATACAATCGTCACATTATGGACCAAATTCTCAAATTGACGGAATAAATTTGTCGGTAACTTGGATTTTCTTGATATTGTAGAATTTTAGATTTCAATAAAATGTTTTTTTGTTTAACAGTAGTGTTTTTAAGAATAAATACCAATATGGCTTATCGTTGGAAAGAGCTATCTCGTCCGTTCTACAAGTTAGTACTGTTTCTGATTATGGTGTGCGTTTGTCACATGTGTATAATCTCAAAGAAGGACGCCTCTCTCCTGATGACGAGCCAAAAGTATTCAGGTAATCTAATCGTTATCTGTTGCTTTTGAACAACGAGTCTTATATGTATATGTAGTGTTGCTGAAATGTTGGCGCGCGAATGTACAGGAATGCTGGAGCCGTACCTGCCTTTGTTGATCAATATGAATATCATGTAAGATTTTCTTTATCAATTTTCGAAGCTAAAAATAGAAAACTTATGACCTTACTAGTCCAACAGGGATATATAGCAGTTTATGGCGTCCTATTAGAGTAAATGTATAGGGGAAAATAATTTGATGGTATTTCGTGAAATTATCATATTATAAATAAATGGTAGAATTTCAATTAATTTGTTGAGCAAATTAAATAGTTACCTGTGTCCTAATTCTAGTTGAGATTTGATATAATATAAAATATGTTAGAATAGGTGCAATACTTTTAAGGCCCTTGATCCGTATACTTCAAGATATTTATTATAAGCACCATCCTGAAGTGATTTGAAAAACAGTCTTATTCAATTTGCTGTTGCTTTACCTTCTAATTGTGTAAATTTGAGCAATGTATGTTACAAAAAACTTTTCATAATATAACTGCAATTTGAATGCAGCTGCTATGATCGTTATATTTTAGCGATTCCCACTTTTTAAGCTAATTAGGCTAATGTGTTGTCGGATATTATACGTATCAAATTAATTTTAACAGAGGTCCTCATTTTCATTTGTATTTTACTTCTCCATATTTAGAATTTTATCAAGATTTCCTGGGGTCAAGTGGCGCAACGGTAGAAGGAGTCAGAGTGACACGCGATATTGGTATTGTAAGCGCGGGCTCGTGCCCGGCATCGAGTCCAACCAAGATCGACGATATTTTCTCCTCAGAAATCGACGAATTGGTATTAAAATAATTTGGGAATATAAGCAGCACTGAATTGGCAAAAAACTGGTCTTTCAAGGCATTGAATAGATCATACTCATTGTAGTTCATTTACTGTAAGATCAAGCACAACAAATGGCGCATCACCACAACGAGATAGATTACGCTGATGCCTACCCTTATCGTTATTTATTGGGATTTCCAACATACTGTCTAAAATGGAAAAAAATCTATCTTTTATTGAGAAATATCATTTTAGGAGGGGTAATTCTCGTGAAAACTGGAGAAGTATTCAATTTTTGCCCAGTAATTTTGATCCTTTTCTTATGTATTGTATGTATCATTTTGATTATTTTTTTGGTAATCAGGGCTACATCGATTCGGGTGAGTGTAAGTGCTGAAAAAGTGGAATATGATGTTTCTCCATGGTGTGGTATGGAAGAACAAAATATGTTGTACAAACAAAATATGGATCAGGTAATAGTTATATTGGCCAGAAAAACAGGTACATCAATTTTATTATAAGATAGTTTCTTTTCTTTTCAGCTAATTCCGGTGTTGTGCGATATCCTGCGTTATCTGTCAGATGGTTTCCATATTGAATTTACATTATCCTTCGTGATAACGAAATCACTTCCATATATTATTTAGAAATAATGAGATACGAATGCGTTGTTTTAACATAACTCTACTTTCCATTTGTTTCGCCGTTTTACTTATTATTGTATTTTGCCTATTTCAGCTTGAATATGTACACCCTTTTTTCGTGACTTATGCTACTTTGGAACTTACTTATGCAAAATATTTTACGGGTGCACGTTTCTTTTTTCTATAAATAAGGAACACTAGTTATTATTCACATAAACAGTACTAAAACATAATTGAACGATGTCTATTGTTTATTGTTTCAAGCCAAAGTGTTCTTATTGTTTATGGTGTTGAGTATTGTTTGTGTTATGCTATAAATACTGCATTGTGTCAATTTCATATGTTATTTTCGTGTCATTCTTGATGATTCAAAAATTGGGCAAATACAGATTTTTGATGAATATCCGGTAGATATTGAACAAAATGGCCCGGTTGTTTTCGCTTCGAAATGTCTCTTCATCAATACCATGTCGTATGCGTAATTGTTATCGGATCTCCTAACTATCAATCGATCCTTGGTAGATAAATGTGCAGTGATTAAAATTATAGTCTTGATTGATAAAACACTTGATCAGTAAACACTTCAGGTCACATTATTTTAACATTCGGTTCTCTGATGTCAGACGGTTTTTTGAGTTTTTTTCCTCTTGTATTCTTGTTATAATTTGACGTAAAGAAAATAAAAACAGAGCACGGTGATAAAAATGTAGTGGCCTACAATTTTACGTAGTCTAATTAATAGTGGTTATTTCGTTTTATTCTTTATGTATTTCTGTATAATAACGAGTGACGTAATATTGTGAGTGTTGAAATCGGATGCCTATCTATTAATGCCGTAGATGTTAAAAATAGTATTTATGTTGCATGTATTTGAATATTCAAGATGATTAGTGGCTTACAGATACCTAATTTTAGTGTAGTATTGATTGCTCGTAAAGCTTAGAGAATATTTCAAAAACAAGTGATGGTTGACTACAATCCTTGTGTGCAGTTGATATTATAGTTTGAATATCAATATTATCGATCGTTCAGCATATACACACGATGCTAAGATGATCACAATATTCGCAACCTCATAAATAAAGCATTGAGTGGTCACCTAGAAATGTTTTCAGTAGTGTAATCGGCATCGGCACTATGTCGATGAGGTATGAGGGATGTTTGTTGAAGTATCGTCCGAGGATTCGAGTTTTCCGAGCTCAGCATAGTAAACGTATTAATCATTGCCATATAAAGCTGGGAAAAACATTACATTAGAGGTGTTACAGAAAAGAAATAACTGTGAAATATTTGACGTGTTACGAACTTCGTACAGTATTTTGAAAGATCTTATTAGTTTGGTTTTTTGTAACTCATTTTCAATATGTTGTTAATGCATTTTTCAGAGTTTCCAGTAATGTTTCTCTGTTTTTTATTCAGTAATAGTAATAGTGAGCAGTGCCTCCTCATTTAAGTCTTTCAAGTGACGTATTTTCCGCTCACAACATCACATTATAGAAAACGTCATTGTATAGAGGCTCATGAAGAGGTGATGAGGGGAAATGTGAATAATTTTAAAGAATTCATCACAACTAATGGCAAAAAATACTCGTAATTGAACGTTTTCTAATAGTTTTTTTTAATTAAACTTACGTTTACGTACACATATTTTCAAGAATCGTTGTAGTGATTATGCTTGGATTTGAATAATCCTCTCACATCACTCATTTTGACGAATAAGGTAATTGATAAAGTAAATCCATAGAGTTATGTAACTCACGTCAAACTATTCATATTCATGTGAATATTTGATATTCCATAAAATGTGTAAGGTAGAGGAAAAGTGTGTAAAACGGATTTGTTTTCAAAATCATTCAGATGTTTTTTTTTTGTAATAAACACTAAAATAACATTTAGGAATGGTAGTTATCCGACTACGGTTTTTATCGAATAAGTGATTTTAGTCTTATTTTGATAAATTATTGAGTTTTTTCCTCGATTACAACCTCAAATCTAGTGATATTAGAAAACGGACGAGAATTTTCATATTTAGTCAAAAAAAAAGTGCTCTTCGTGGAAAATCCTTTACTCTTTACAACGTGTAATTAGTAGCCCATGGATGGCATTCTTTATATACTCGTATTGATTTGAGGTAAACGTCTATTGATCAAAGTCTGAAAGTACTGTAGTAGCAAAGTATATCTTTGATTTCATTACTGGTTTGATCTCAATGAAACAAACCAAACTGAAATGAATATCTTCCAAAAGTCGATAGACTGAATTAGATTCAAGTGAATTAGTGTTAAACTCATTGAACATAATAAATTACACTCAGTTGCTACCTCAATTTTATCCGCAATTTCGTTAAAAGACCATATATACGAACTCAATGCTCATCAGTAAATTTCTAATGAAGTCAAATATAATACGGTAACTGAGTAACGAATTCACTCATTGAGTGAGTGAGTATTAAAGAATTTTTCAATTATGAAGTAGCTATATCCCTCATTCTATTCAGATTTATTATTATGATGATGATGATTATTCTTTCAAGCACGAATTGTTTCGTGATTAATTAAAAATTATTGAATTATATAATGCTTACGGCTTGTTTCTTTTTTTTCCCATCTAAGCAGTAGAATAATTCCACACGGCTTAACGTATTTCATTCCTGGTAATTATTTATTCTCTACTATACAATTATTTTAACATGACATAAACATAAACATAAACATGACATTATTATGGACGTCTTTCTTCTTCGCATTTCTTAGCAATTTTCTTTTTTCGTTGAGTTTTACTGACAATTATCGATCGATTTTAACTTGTAATAATTCAATGGTACATATTGATTTATTGATCGTTGTTTATAGTTTGACTCTGATCTGTATAATTGTTCGATTCAAACGGATCTCTGTCGCGAATACGATTTTTTCGTTGAAACCATGGGTCCATAAAAATTGTCAGCAACAGACGATTATTAAATGCATACGTCTTTTTATTTTTCTAATTATTCAATCATACAACAAATCTATTCATACTTAATTCTTAATACTAATTTTATTATTATATATGTTGTAAACAAGCTTTCTATAGAATCTATAAAGAAAATTAGTCCTCATTCATTCAAAGGATGCACTTTGAGGATCACGACATTCTTTTCTCTCATCAATCCTGACATACTAAAATTTTATAAAGTGAATAATCAATGATCATTTATTGATTGAATACTCGTTTTATGTTGTTTAGCAATAGAAAGCGGTTTTTATGATGAAATTTTCTCAGTAATATTCAAATGCGTTTAGAAGCATCACCACATAACATGACATCATCTATCGTGCATCATGTCATTATTGTTTGTTGACACTGTTGTTGTTTTGTTGTTTATCGGAAAAATTTAGATCACTGTGATTTGTTTTTGTTTTGATTTTTTTTTACTGCTAAAACGTTCAGTCTAAATTTTATACACTTCATTTGTTATATATATCCACCATTATTAGGAGTTATTTTGCATTCCGATTTAAAATATTACGAGATATTTCCTTTGTTTGTATGCAAATCGATTGAAAATAGATCAATCGATTAGATCATAGTGTTTGTAACTGCATGACGTCACCACCCCTTGCTCTTCCACAATAATCTACATTTTTTTTTCTTTCTAAACATTGAAATATTTCAATAATTACGATAGTAGTAAGGAATAGTTCATATGAGGAATAATAATTCCCTCTCCATAATAAGATAAACTCGTCCATCAGATGGGTATTCATTATTTTTTCTACCGTTTTTCTTTTTCTAGCAATTTGTGAATATTCAAAAATGAACTTTTATGTGGTATGATTGTCATTTGTAATTTTATAACATACATAATTTATTAAATAAAAGAATAAAGTCGCAATAGTTATTAATTAACTCCTAATTGCCTCATCTTAAAATATCTAGCAAAATTTAAATCAAAACAATAACGGCTGAGTTTAGTAATCCTGAAGGAGATTTTCATGTTTGGAAAAAGGCTACAGTACTGCTACAGCACTACGAATCAATACAGATCATAGCCGCTCTTCACCTCATATGTCATCATCAGAGTGGTATTTCAACGTTTTTTTTCCTCAAACATGCTTTAACTCGTTCGTTCTTTCGTAATAAATCTTATATGAATTTCTATTCTCATATGTGAATTTATGATATCCAAATATTGTGACTCCTCAATTCGATTTTATAATAAAATGAACTCTTACGAAAAGTGATAGCGTACGACTTCCAAACGAAAGACGAAAAGAAAAAAAAAATCAATAAAACGTTTGACTTCTCAGATATCCTCATTAATATTGTAAAACATAACTCATTATTACAATTTAATTATAGAAATAACAGTGTGATTATTTTTCATACAGATTTAATTAGGTTTTCACTAACACTATAATAAAATGGTTTTTTTTTCCCAACGGTTATAATAAGTGTTCGTATTAATGGGAGAGTTCTGATAATGTTATCCAATTACTATAAGTGAGGCATTGAGTGCTTGTAGATCAATGGCTTCGGTAGTGTAATGGATCAGCATGGTAGACCGGATATCTGTAAGTGCGGGTTCGAGTCACGCCTCAGGTCCTAAGTTTTGTGGCCATCTCAGCACAACTACGTGTTGTAATAGCGTTGTTATATTTCTATAATTTTATATTCCAACATTGATGAGACTGGACTTTGGTTGGTTTGAGTTCGAGTCTCGGCTGAGGGTTAGAAGTTTTATGATTCACTCAGAAACGTGAGGATTCGTGGAATCATTCTAATTGAACTTTTAAAATTTCGAAAGCTCTGCAGGCATAATTTATTATAAGATTCACTATTACTGGAAAACAAAAAAGCTCAACCATAATAGGAAAAACACTTAAGGTTTTTATAAAACAAATAACAAATAAATAGATAAATAAATAAGTAAATAAACATATGCGCATATAAATTGCTGAGTTTGTAAAAGCCTATACCAAATCAAATAATTATTCTCATCATCACTTTTTTTCCTGGATGCCTACGGAAGTCATTAACGTTTTTTTTTCATCGATTTTTCTATTCTTTAGAATATTGTGGATGTCATTTTCTAAAAACATCGAAAAACACCTCTTATGTTTTTTTTTTTTGTAAGAAAGAATATAAGATGAATGTTTAAGAGACTATACAGTAGTCTCACCTTTTTCATAATATTCTATAAGCAAAATAATTTTCTTTATGCTAGGAAAACGGTTTTCCTCACATAAAAATGAGGTGTTTTTGTGTTTTAAATATTCTATTCTTTATATATTGACTCGTTAACGATGAACTACTGACGTCTGTATGAGATCTTATCGATCCTCGTTTACGAATCCTCATCTGACTTTGAAATTTTCACTATGGAGTGCGTAGCGCAGTGGGAGGTACTGCGTGTCGTACACCGATAGACTTATCAGATCAATTCCCCCGCATAGTGGATTTTTAATAAATTTTGTATTTATTCAAAAGCGTTCTTTAATTTGATATCGATATCGACAAGATCTTTAATTTGAATATTAAATTGACGTGAAGAAATAGAGCTATAGAGACTTGAGCAACAATGAGAAGTGTGAGTTACAACGTTGAGTGATGACAACAAGATCTAAGTGCATTTTATTAAGACTTATAATCCTCAATGGAATTACAATCGTAATCATTTATTTTTCCTAGTTTTTTTTTTTTAATGAATGAATTATTGATTTTTATACTTCGAAAATTATACCGAACCAAAAATTTGCTAAAATTGAGATGAAATAAAAGAAAAAATTTGGCGTTGATCAGTCCTTTGTGGCGACATGCGCCTACGCATTCGTGTTCAACGTGATATCGTGGAGGTGATGGATGCGAGTCTGATCTATCTGTGACTTGAGTTGACCACTCTTCATCAAGTCAGTGCTAGTTATCTTACCAAGATTACTCTGTTGTCAATTTACGAACCCAGGAGGAATGGTGATTTTGGTAGATCTCGGGGACGGTCGCGAACTGATTCGGGTCTGCGTGTCACTGCACACCTCTATCATTGAGCCAATATGTTCCCTAAAAAATGAGAAATATGTTTACTGTTTATAAAAGGAAAGGAAGTATGAGAAAACGAGCAACATTCCCTCACTTGAAATGTAAATTGGTTTCACTCAAATTCATCACAAGAATTGCTGATGAGAAAATAACACTACGCTGTTGATAATTAAAAAAAGTTCATTGATATTTTCAATTTTATGACGTCATCCTTCAAATAGCTTATTTGAGCACTATTTTTTTCTGATAAAATGATAATTAGGAACTCTCTATTCTGAAGCCATAAATGATTAAGCTTGAATAAATTTCTTAATTAAGGCATGCAGAAAAAGTGGCGATGAGCACAATGCAGATGACGTGGCCAGATATTATACACGTCATACAATTCTTAATTTTGTTTACTGCCGTTTTTATTTATTGTTTATTGCATATTTTTCTTACAGAAATAGTCCTATAATAAAAGAATACGGTTTTTTAATTAATTGAGCATTTGATTATATTAAAAATAACAGGTATACATAAATTATAAGAAATTTTTCTTGAATTAATGAATACATAAATATGGAACAGATGGATCTGCCCAGTGAGGTAAAACTATTCGATTTCCATTATCAATAATAATCTGCATACAATCCTAAGCTCTACCTCATAGTTATGAATTTTCTTACTCACCATCAATTATCATAGTTTTCTTTATGCTTAAATCATCTGCATGATGGAGGTTCGAGTTCTAATTGACGTCACGAGTTTTTCAGATTAACTCACAAACGTGCAAACGTGAAATATCGTTAATATGATGGTCTGAGTTTTTATACAATTTAAATCGATTACAGTAATTTGTAGGATTCATTCCAACGTTGTTTATTTTTGTTGTTCATTTTAACTCAAAACAAATAGTGATTTCATGGTTCTTCATAGAAGATTCTATTAAGGCTTCATCTTATTCAAAAACAACATCACTAAGAAATTGACGCTCAAAATAGTCAAATCTGTTACTCAAATGAGAGGGAAAAAACGTCGGCGAGCTTTACTTCACTAAAGTTTTTTTGCGCTAAAAATTTTCAAAAATCTATAATAATCTGAGAATAATTAAAATGCTGAATATTGACTAATATTGAGGTTTCGTTTTCGTAACGACCGTCCTCACATGCTCTTCAGCGTTTCATAAGTTTTCCTCATTTGTTTTTCTTTGTAATTT
Source organism: Dictyocaulus viviparus (assembly GCA_000816705.1). NCBI lineage: Eukaryota > Metazoa > Nematoda > Chromadorea > Rhabditida > Metastrongylidae > Dictyocaulus > Dictyocaulus viviparus. The sequence goes on along the minus strand of KN716657.1, from coordinate 5,351 downwards.
GAATTTTCACACTAATTCCTTATATTTTATTCACTTTGTATTTCTATGAATAATTAATATATCATACATAATGGCATTCATTATAAATGCTGACGAAACGATGAAGTGTTATAATTGCAAAAGCTCAGTAATTATTTGAAGCTTACAAAACGCGTTACAGAAGAAAAACATGAGAGGCTGATCGATTTGCTAACTCGTCACTCAATTTTGCTCTAGAATTAATTATGAAATTGCCGTCGAGTTTCCTTTCTCTTAGCTTTTTTTTGTTTCAATTGGTGAGTTAATATGAGTATTTATAATCGCATATATATACATAAGGATATTGAGTTTTCTGAACTCATCCTCACAAAACTCATTAAAGAAGTAATAAATAGGTTTAATATTTATCGAAATATTAATAATTATAAAATGAATAGTTTTTTTTCCGTTGCTTATTTTAACGAAAATTATATGCTATTGCAAATTTACGTGCTAGAAATTATTACCTATAAAAAAAGTTAGTGCTACAAATTTTGAATTGAAGTGTAATTTTTGCAACTGAAAAAAAAAAAATTTATTCATTTATTCACTTTAGACTTTTTGTTGACGTCAAATAGATAGAGATGAGTGCGAATTGAGGCAAGGAGGATGAAAAAATTAAACTACCGTACACCTTATGCCTTTTAGATAATATCGTTTAAAAAATGAGAAGAATTATTTATCACGTAGAATTTGATGTCATTATAGTTAAATAATGTTTCAAATCATAATAGATAACAAATCTTTTATTATTGTAATCGCTATACACTTCTTATAAAACCTTTGTTTCATTGTTATTGTCATTGTCGATGAAGCTGTTGTTGTTGTTGTTGTTGTTGTTGTTGCTGTGAATTTTGCCATTATTCAAGTATTATTTTTTCCGATTACAACGATGTTTTATTTGCTTATAACTTTTTTAAAATATACTTTATTATCTATTAGGCCTGAATTATTATTTCATCTAAAAAGTTTTTGCGTGAGGAAAACGTATGCACCGTACTTAAATACATTATCGATTTTATTTGATCTACGTCTATATTTAAATTTGGTTTTGTTGTTGCCAATCACAAGCAGCCTAAACTATTTCTTTACTATTTAGGTACATATCACAAAAAATAAAGTTAATATTTGGGAATATAAATATAAAAATTTACCATAA
>KN716656.1:61052-75993 GCA_000816705.1 Dictyocaulus viviparus | reverse complement strand
CTTTCAAAAAAACAACGAATAGGTTGTGCTCAGTGGCGCTTCTACCCTACTTTGTAATGCTCAAGTTTCCTAGGCGTGCGTTAAAGCAAAAATGAACTGTGGTGTTGAAACTGTGTGCTCGGAGTTTTGTATTCCTTGTTTTCTTCAATATGTATTCGATGCTCTTGTATGTTACCCAAGCTGCATGCTTTGATTTGAAATAACCACATAGCTTTAGAAATGTTGTGTTAGACTTTACTCAATACATAACATTGTAGCAAACAATTTCTCCGATGGCAAGAAATATGTTTCTTCATTCTTGTACTTTTTTGTCACATGTTTGCATAATTTGAGCTTAATAAATTGAAATTTTAAGTTGCAATTAACTGACGATATCACTGAGGACGAATCTTGTGTGAACGCTCGACCGTCTTCACCTTACAGAGCAGTTACTGCTACAATTCATTGTGAGGGATTGCATTCTTGGCAACAAAGTTCTTCTAATCAATTGGTTGGTTACTATTCCAAAAGTTTTAAGATTTGAAAAAATCTAATGTCATGAAGTCGATTATAAAATCTACTATGTGTTTGTTGGTGTTTAAAACTTGTTGGACTTCCATACTTTTTATTCTACATTCCAATCAGTCACACTCGTTGCCTATTCCTTCGCATTTAAGGGTTTTTTCTCTTCTACCTTTTTTGATTACAGCTAACTGGCGCAAGATTTTGAGAAATGCAAATTCATGTCATTCGCAATGAAACGTATATTGTACTTTATGTAATAGAAATTATCCGTTGGTGGAGAAGATTCACCTGAGGAGGATGATTACAACAATCTTAGAGAAGACCTTCGAATGTGGCATCTTCGAGAGCCAGGCTCAGAACAGGTGACTTTTTTGTATTTTTCTCGCTTATACCATTTTTTGATGCACAAAAGAGGATATTAAGTCAGGCATATAGTGGTCAAAGAATAAGTTTAATTAAGATACATGATTATACTCCTGTTAAGAACCCATAATTTTTTTAGAACCTTCTCACCATTGACATCCACCTATCTTACAAATATTGCAGTATTTAAACGAATGCTGCTTGGTTTTTTCGACAAACGTATTATTATTGAATCTTGCCTCGTTCTAAATTGAATAGAAGCATTGAACAGTTCTACTTTTAAGGTTTCCATGTAACCTGAGTCTATAATTTGGTCTGTATACATACCACTTCGCCACCATGAGAACTCCTGTATGAGAAACAATTAATATGGAAATAAACTTCATAAATTTTCAATCAGTGGTACGTTAGTACCAACTTTTATTCACTGATAAAATTCGTAGGTGGTTTTAAATAAGCTATTGTGTTTGATATTACGAAACTTATGAAGCTAAATTGGATACTTAGCTGCATGGAAACATGTAGCAAAGCTCCTGACTTTGAAATTGGGAACAGGGAGCAATAAATCACTTTGATAATTGCTGCTAACGGCTCTGATTTGTAATATTTTCGTTATCAAAGGAATTTATAATAAAACTAGCTAGTTTTAAACCTTACACTTCATATTTTGCCATAATATTGTAAAACCATTCTATTCCATCTTAAGTCATTATCTCTTTGCTATAATATTACGTCCCGTTTTGAGTTCTCAATACGTGCTGCAACTCAAAGAAGTAAAGGAATTGAAGCCGAAATTTTCATTTGGACAACATTCCTGCTACGAAATGTTTCTTTGCTTTGATAATGATGATAGAAGCTTTTATAAAAATGGTTTTCCTGTAAATCTTCAAAATGCATTTGGACCTAATATATTACATTTTACTTTGAAAGAAGTTTATAATCCAATCAAATCAGCAACTGGGCCACAAAATCACTGTATTATCGATTGGCTTTCATTCGCAGGAACTATGTAAAGAGTAAATTGACTTGTAGAAAAAGTACTCAAAACAACAAAAAGAGCACTTCTTTTATTTCATTGTTTTTTTTTGATACAGTGAAAGTGGCAGAGAGCTGTATTACTTTTCAGTTCGCTGAACTGGAGCATGACGTTGCTCTTTCAGCAGAGCGAGTCCAGTCTATAATTGCAGGACAGGGTTTGTTATTCACGCCATTAAATGAAGGATCGGTGAGCATATATTTTTACCTCTATTGATAAATGCAAATGTTTTCATGCAGTCTTTATTTTTGTACAATGCGTTTCCATTAGTATATTTTATTTTGTGCTCCAAATATATGTTTTCCTGCCATTAAGTTGCGATTTTTTTTGCACCACAGTGTTTCTCTCTAATTTCGATTGTAATTTCTCTTCTAATTTGCATTTTTACTTCGTTTTTCTAGTTTATTGAAGAAGTTTTTTCTCGTAAGGGTCCTAAATCTCACAATGGATATCTTTTTGGTGCAAAAATTGGTGAAGGATCTTATGCAAAAGTAAAAGTAGGTGTTCCGAAATTTTGGGTATGCAAGTTTTCTGTTCATAAATATTTATGAAGAAAATATTTCCTACGTTGTTCTTGATGTTTGAGGAAGTTGTCGACGAAGCTACGTTGGTTCGAAGAGCTGTTAAAATTATAAAACACAGTCGTTTAAGAAAAATACAAAATGGTATGGAAAATGTAGAGCGTGAATTGAAGATTTTGAACAGAGTCAAACACGAGAACGTTATTCGTTTAGTTGAGGCAAGTATTTCCTAATTATTAGTACTTTGCAGAATTTGTTTTGATGTCACATTTTTGTACTATGTGCTTCGGAATTAGCTTGCACATACTACTTTTTGTGGGATTGACATGATGAGAATGCAGGAAAAACTGAAACTGAAAAACTGATTTTCAATTTGTCGAATCATACTTGCTTGAAATTAGGAATTTTGTTTACTCGAGATTTTTTTCTTGTCAGAAGTCTAGCAGTCGTGCTAAATTTCTAATGAACCTTATGTAGAAGTGCACATTTTTTGGATCCGTCCGTGTTTTATCATGGTGTCGCTATTAACAATAGCAATAGAAATCCAAAGTGTCTAAGGTATTTCGGCGAGAGCAAAAAAACAAGCTTTACGTGGTGATGGAGTTTTGCATGGGCTCCGTGCAACAGCTTCTTGACGCAGCGCATGAAAATCGACTTTGTAACGCTGAATGTCATCGCTACTTTGTGGACTTGATAAATGGGTAAGAAATTTAAAATTTCAGTCGGTCCATAGCTCCGAAATAATAGCATTCATTTTCAAAGTGAATCTTACCATTCCTTATTTTTATGGAATTGATTGCTGATATTTCCTTTTTCTCCTCGCCCTCTGTTTTGTTACTTGAACTTCTGTTTAGTATTAGAAATAATGAATTACTAGGCTTGAATATCTTCACTCTGTCGGAATAGTTCACAAAGATATAAAACCAGCAAATCTTCTTGTATCGTTGGACTACACCCTAAAAATATCTGATTTTGGCGTCGCTGAAGAGTTGTCACGGTATCAGGTAATATTACTAATTTATTATAATTCTTGGCAATTATTAGTATGGTCTTCTCACTTTTGCGGTGATTCGAGTTTAAGCCGTTTTTAGAAGGATGACCTATGCCAACTTGTACAAGGAACTCCCAAATTCCAAGCTCCAGAACTGGTTTCTGGAAATAAAGAGAGCTACAAGTATTTTTTTAAATTAAATTGCCTTTACAATTATTTTTAACCATATTTTAAATCTTGTTCAGTGGTTTTGCATCAGATTTATGGTCATGTGGTGTAACGTTGTATAATATGATCTCAGGTCTATACCCATTTGAAGGAGCGGTGTGTATTATTCTCATTAGCATAAAAAGGATGAATTTGCGAATTTATTCTGCTCATTATAATTTCAGGTTATTATGCGCCTTTTTGATAATATTGCTCATGCTGATTTGGTGATGCCAGTGAACATAAAATTAGATGAGGACTTAGCTTCGTGAGTTATTTTACATTACTTCATACGGAAATTTATATTACTCAGAAATATGCAGAACGTCGTATTTATATTTTTTACTTAGATATTGGCATGTAAAACTAGAGCTACAAATTGTGCATTTTATTATTTACTCGTCTGCATTTTGTTTGTGTTTAATAAACCAAATCATTGTGTTTTATATTTGAAAAATTTGAGTTTAGCGAAGAACTTTGAGGAAATGTAAGAACTTATTTTTCTGCGACCTAATATATAGCGTATATTCATAGTATGGTGATGGTTTCTATTTAGTTTTGTGCAATTATAATTTAATATAAAACACGCCGAGCGAAAGCGTTTACCCTCCGTCATTATCAAAGCCTATGAAATTTTGGTAGCTAAAAAAACTAACATTTCTTTCATTTCAATGTAGAAAAAATAAACTAATCAAAAAGTAGAAAACAAAGACACGTACCATCGTTTAAATTAAGCGGTAGGATCGAACAGTAAAACAGTTACACTGTGTAATTGAGATGTATCCATATGTTACATATTCTATTTATTACTTGTTAGACGAGACAATTTTTTGATTTTGTATACAAGCATTATTGTTTACCATGATTACCTAAATAACATTATTACGAAGTATCATATCTTATTCTCAATCACTCATGTAAGCGTAAATTGATCAAAACATGACAGTATCAAGAATTTCTTTTTACCAGTTTTCAGGGACTTTTAATAAAAAGAGGTATTAAACAAACATTTCGCGGACTTATAACACGAACGTTTTCCATGAAAGAGTTTATTAGCTTCATTTAAATGAATTCAGTTTGCTGAAAGGTTTGCTAACTAAGGATGCCAGAAAAAGATTCACAGTTGAAGATGTAAAACACAACCAGTGGTATGCAAGACCACGAATGAAAGTAAGAATATTTCTTACGTATAACGTAAATTTGGTATTGGGAAAGTTTTATAGTATGATGTCACATATTATTTTTAGGCGCCTTTTCCATGTCAGTTATCTAAAGATGGTTCTATTCAACAGCGTCCACTAACTGTGTATCCTGCTTTGGAAGAAAGGTTTGGAGCAGTACCTTCGGATCGAATTATTACAGATAATGATCTCGATGGTACGTTTTTTCGAGAGACATTTTTGCATTTAAAATTATGAGATGACTGCATAATAACTACTTCTAAAAATCATAATTCATAGCTATCGTCCCAAAGAATTTGAAAAGAAATAAGAGAGGCGCTTGAGAACTGTTCAATTAATGTTATCATGCAGCGAAATTTTCGTATCATCATTAGAGCAGTTTATTTAAGCAACACGTCCTTTGACAACAATACCATATTATGCCCTCTTCAGTTTTTCTAAATATTTTGATAATTTATTGTAGTGAATATGAATACGGATTTGATTTCAGTATCGGTTATTGGTCAACATCGCAGCAACGCTCCTGGCAACCCAGCATTACCGCCATCTGTGCTGATCGCTCCACCCGACAGTGGATTTTCCGGATCGAATGCGGCCTTTTTTCGGAATTCACAGCATTGCCCTAGTAACTCTGGAGATGTTCCGGTTGAAATGCAGGCGTTATCGCAACGACCACCTCGAAAAAATCGTAGTTTGCTCAGTTGTATACTTCCGAATCACTCTCCGTAGAGTTAATATCCGTTTTCTGAGCTCATTATTGATGTTCTTTTTATGTGAATGGCGCAACCGACGAAATTGACTTGTTATTTTTCTATAACAACTATTGAAGAGTAATGGTGACCATCCATTTATACAGCATAGCTATGATCTATTAGCAAAATAACAAACAGGCGTGAGTTTTAGCCCAAACCGTCACATGTTTGCAGCAACTCATATTATAATAGATGTTTTAAATATAAAGAGAAATTTAGGGAATAAAATATAGGATTTACCTTCCAATTTGAAAAGGCTAAGGAGAACCAGTGCTTCAGGTGTAGTGCTTAGTGCAACCCATGTTGTAGTTACTTCGTAGTTCTTAACTGTTAAGAATGCAGCTTAAAATGTTTGTGACGAAAAAAACAACCACTAGACATTTGTGTAAACGAAAAGACTTAGCATATTCAACGCAAAATCTGTATTTAATCTTCGATTTTTGTATCAAACATTAAGGATGCAATTACGTTCTTTCTATTTCTTATCCTTTCGCATAACTAATGATTGGTACGCGGTCAATTAATCCATCAGCTGGTAACGGAGTTATCTCTGTACTCTCCCATCACCTGTTGTTCACATCTACTCTTCTGTCGTAATACTCTCTTTGGTGATGACTCGTATGAACTCCTACTTGATTGCACTATTTCTTTTTCACCTCCGCAGCCTCATTTAGAAGGCGTGCCCTCGTTTGACCCAGGTTAATGTCGCCGGTCTTCTATATCTGTGATTCCGGGTAGTATCACCGTCTTGTTATTAACATTTTGCATTGAAAAACGACTATAGAAATCGTATTGTTTCTTTTCATGCAATATGTAGGGAGATTAAGCCGCTGTATTGCACTTAGGTATTAGCCACCGGTGATTTTAATGCAACATATGCGGTTGGAAATTGTTTTAAACCGGTATAGTATTATCATTAAAATGAAATACATTTGTTTTGAGCTCTCTGTTTCAATATGATCATGTTGTATGGGAATCGTTTAGTAGTAAAAGTAAATGTAGTAATGCATCACTCCTAGATACATCTCTTCATTTTTTGTGAGAGTTATCACAATGGTCACTGCTATTGTCTAATTAATAAAGGCATCTTAAAAAAAGATGTTTTTGACTAAATTTAGTCACATTTAACATTTAAAAGTTTTCTGTCTACTAATCTGCCTTTTAGCTTAAGTTTTCCGTATTCTAATCGGCCTTATAGCTAGCTATCCTTGGTTGATGCTTATATATTTGTAAAGGACGCTTATATACTTATTGATTTTGTTGAAAACTCTAAGTTCCACTCTGTGCTTAGAAAGTTGCTCAATTATGGTGTACGGAAGTTTAGTCAGGTTTTCTGACAACGAGGCCTTTCCAATAAGACAACTTTTGAGTATTCAAATGTTAAGAAGAAATTTGATGACCGATCTTAATCGAAATACTAACTAAACTATGTTTCTCAATTCATCGTAATGATGTTACATTACAAGGCAGGCTGGTGTAAGAAATAGCTAAAGATGCTTAGATAAATTTAAAAAATGTTGGAACATATTTCCATTGCCTAACTACACCACAACCACTAGACATTTTTTTCGTTCTGTTCGTATTTCTCGGAATTCTTTTTGTTCGACATATTGTCGGTGATCATCGTTGTGTATCTTAAACGGCTTATATTGTCAATTCAAATATTTTAGAAGCAGTCTGTTTTTTCAGTTAGAGTCGGTAGAGCAGTTCGTAACTCAGCATTGTACTCAATCATTTACTGTTTTGATCTCTTGATATACTTCTGGATTACGTTATGCTCGCTGCCGTCTTATCTTCACAATTTTGAATAATTTTTAGTATATCGTTCAATCTGTATTGCTACCAATTATCACATATAAATTATTTGTAAAGTGTACTGTCGAATTGGTTTCGTTAAGCAAATGTATGTCGAATAATATTTAAGCAGTAATCATTTCTTTGCTGAAACATTTGGTCAATTTTCTATTATTCTGCTGCCAATGAAAACAGCAACGTTGTAATAATAGTATGTTTATTTTTCTGCACGTACGTTGAATTTCATTTAATGATCTTCTTTGCTGGCAAAAACTTAATGCGAACTGCGTTGTGTCAATACAAGAGAAACATCTGGGGTATGTTTGTATATGATTTTAACAAACAACTAATTAGATGGGATTTTTACTTGTTTGTTTACAGAAGTGTATGTGTGTTTTTGACACTATCATGAAATGTTTACGCAATTATGACCGTTGTAATACGCCGCAGTTCGTATTTATTCGTGTCCACATATTTATGTCAATTATGTCCCGTGATTGCGTTGGGAAATAAATGATAAGGATGGATTACTGTGTATGTAGATCTGATTCGGAATCGATCTGCCATTTTTGTATCCAACTTTAAAGATAGAGATTTCTTTGTAAAAGATGAAAATAAGATAAAGTGGATACAGTGGATGTGGAACTGTTGTCCAGCTTTTCTCCTAAATGTTGCTAGTTGAATTAACAATGTGGTATCGAACGTTTTGCTAGAGAAGTGCGATACCGCCGGAAAACCAAACGTATAATCTCAGGCGAATAAACACTGTACCTCAAATGAGTCTTTGCCGCAAGACGGACAGTAGGTATGACGTGTGTTCTCGCAGTGGAATGAATATTCATTTCCATTGATGTTCGACTTGGGCAAGTCTTCCGTTCACGATCGCCGTAGAAGCCGATTATGTGATTCGTACAAATTTTTTATGTGGTCTATGAATATTGCATCTGCTTAGTGATCTAAGTACACTTTTACTGGTGAAACTAGTTAAATAATAATCAATGGGCATGACTTAGTTAATGATAAATAACTACTATAAAATCAAAAGCTCTACTTTCTGGATACTTGTGGAGACTGAAGTTTATAAAAACACATGGATTCGTTGTTAACGTCATGGCAATCGAAATAATCTCAAGTATCTATTCCTGCTCTCAAAAATAGAAACAAACAAGTTGATTCAAGACAGTCGTCTAATTATGTGGTAAATTGGGTCGTTGCAGTAGAGTAGAATTCATACAGCATATGATAGCATATATCACAAGAAAATTATTCGTCGTCAGAAATAGTTGATGTCATTGATTGGAATAATTAAGATTCACACTGGTACAACTTCATAAACGCATCAGCTTACAACCTAAGTTCCTTGTCTCAGTCTATCTGGCAAAGGGACGATTATAAGTGACGCATCTTCGATTTTCATATTTCGTGTAGGTTGTTTTTCAATGAGAAGGAAGTGGTTAAAAGTATGATGACATTCGCTAGACAAATGGAACGGGAAAATTGCCACTCAGGTGGTGGCGCAGTGGTAGAAGTGCCATGATGACATGCAGGCATAAGTTCGCCGCCATACCCAGGCCTACTAAGTCCGCCATCCCGCCGGCGACGGCAAATTGGTGCCAAAGAAATCTGGGTAAGATACCTTGCACTGATTTGGTGAAGAGTGGTCAACTTACTAAATGAAGTTCGTAAAAAACAGTAAATGCTTTTCAAATGGTGAGTTTTCATTTAAAATCGAATGCAAATATAAAACTTAAAGGAATTTCAAGCCTGCAGTATATTTTGAAAATAATAGAAACTTCCTTCAACTTTGTTTCTTGAACAACCTCTGCGATTTCTAGTATCAGTGAATTGGCACGAAAGTAATCTGAAAGGATAATATCGTTGATTTCTTAGAGGTTAGTCACTTTGAATTATTCTACAGACTAGACTACTAATCAATCATCTCATGATTTTGTGACATCTCGGAGGAATTGATTATTTTGGTAATTAGTTAAGAACAATTTCAAAGAATAAATGATGAGAACATCTCACTTCACAGAACAAAGCAGAGCTTGGTAATCGGCCGAAAATTTTTGGCAGAATTTACCTGGATACGTAGTTAATAATGCATTTGAGTCAGCTGTAATAACAGCTGCGTTTTAGATCAATACCGTGCAAATGGAGATGTACGTGGAACAGGCAGAACATAGTAGTGATATCTAGTTCTTGATATAGTGCTTTCTTCCGCAGTAAGCTTAGATGTATGTCTTAAGCTAATTATTTTCGCTAAAGTTCTAATGATAGAGACATCATACCGTCGAAGTATGGGGCGATTGCTTTATTAGCATTTCAATCACGTTGAGGATACGTCTGATTCCTATCACTTTCGTAGCGTGAAGCATTTGGTGTCCACGCGATTATGGCAGAAAAAGTTTATTGGATGTTGACGCGCTCGCTTTACAATCGTAGCTATCTTTTAAAATTTCGTCTGACCGGCACTGAATTTTAATCGAGTTTTCTTTTTTTTTCAATAAACGAATAAATATGTTAGATCTGCTCTTCAATTATTCACGTTGTTGAAAATTTCCATCTCATAAGTGTTTTTTTCTGTACTTCGTTTTTGAACGAGGACCTTCTATGGAGACAAAGTTATGTTTGGTCGATTTCAATATTTCTCAACTAAATATTATCTAGCATCGAGGTAATTTTGCAGAGTCGTTCCTTTCTTTTGTGTTTTTCGAGTCCGTTTTAGTTGTTTGTTTCTGTTGTCTAAGTGGTAATGTTCGTATTTCGTCTTCATAACTGTGATGTTCAGTCGTTTTATACTAAGACATGGATGGCTTCGTCATTACAGGTTGGTCATTTGTGCTTGTCGCTAGTTTTTTATATGGCAGCGGTGGTAAATGTTTATGCGACGTCAGCAACGACAGAGAATCTGTCCAGACATGAGATGCTGATGTGGGTGAATGACTGCTTACAGAGTAATTTTACCAAAATCGAGCAATTACACACAGGAGCTGGATACGCACAGGTTTGAATATTTTTTGACATAGCGTAATCGAGTAAAATTGTAAAACGAATGTTCTCATTTTGAACATTTAAGTTTGCTTTTTAACACTTGATATAAGTTTCTCATGCGTAGATTATGTTAAAGTCAATTTGGATAAATGCTTTGCTGTTTTAGTATGGTAGCTGTGTAGCTTCATATAATAAAAATGTATAAAAAAATTATAAAATGTATAAGACTGTTTTATACTACATTTCTTAATTGTACGTCTATTAATTATTATTATCATTATTAAAATCATGGGTAAACGTAAACGTCTGTTTCAGTTTGCATTTTAGCCTAAAATCATAAGCAAAAAGCCTAAATTTGATAAAACTCTACAACACATGTAAACAAGGTAGTGATTCCAATTCATTCGCATTCTAGTTTACGGATTTTCTTTTTCCTGGCTCAATTTCGTTGAAGAAAGTAAAGTGGAACTCCCACCTTGAATTGGATTGGCTCGGCAACTGGAAACTAGTGCAGACTTCATGGAAGACCCTTGGTGTTGAAAAGCTAGTTCCCGTCGATAAGCTCATTAAAGGGAAGTTTCAGGTATGGCAAACGTCACGTGTAGTTTTTGAAATATAAATTAATAGGCGTATTATTCCATTGAGAAATTTCGCAGAATTTCAATTTTTTTCCATGTGAGTTTTATTCATATATTTTCTCCTGTATACAATTGCTAATGTCTGTCGATATTCGTTCGGCGTGTATATGTTTGTTTTCGGATTGATTGACATATTTTTTTGTACAACTACAGACTGTACAGTATTTAATTAAATGGTGGTAGTAAATAAAATTTCCGAAATGTTTTCTATGGGAGTTTTATCGTGCGATGCCCCATAGCAGCTATAGGGCGCTTTAGCGTAAGCAAAAGTGGATCGTGGTTTGATTTCGCAACAAGGAAAACGAAGTCTTAAATTTCTTAGAACTTTGTGAATCAATTTCAAATCTTTTGGAGCACAAAAAATGCTGATTTTTCAGAATTTTTCTTGTGAAGACCGTATTCACATTTAGCTACCTCAAGGAGTTATAGGAAAGTCAAATAACATTTTGCTTCTCCCGCTTTAGTGTAAATTTATTTTTCTTATATTAGCTTGGACTATTACTGATTAGTACAAATTTCAGGACAATTTTGAGTTTCTGCAGTGGTTCAAGAAGTTCTTTGATGCAAACTATGATGGCCATGAATATAATCCATTAGATGCTCGTGGTGGGGAACCGCTGCCAGCAGAACCGGTATCTGGGAAACATATGGTTATGACCGAAAAATCTAAGAAAATCCAGGTGCCGACACGTACTACTTATGCGACGACGTAAGTCTTACTTTAATATCGGAAATTCTGAGGGGTTGATAATGTAAGATTAAGGTTTTATTTATAGCGGTTAAGCAGACATATAATTATCAATTGTCCATTGTTTAGATTACTTTTTGTCGTCAAGGTTAAGAAGCAAACCAAAATAAGGTCATAGTTTTGCTTCTGTTTTTGATTTTTTCTAATATATTTTAGGAAAACTGGTCCACCTTCTCGAAACGCTTCTAATTATTCAATTAACACTTCACACATCGGGAACACAACTGTATCAAAGCAACGTCCTGCTACTGCGAATAATGCTGCACCGCTGTCGTCATATGCAAAAACGAATAATAATGTTCTGCAGAAGGTAAGATTTTGTACTACGTAAAATAACTAATTTCCTATGAACTTATAATTGTGCTCATGACCTTCTTCATTAGTATATTTTTTCAAGAATCCTTATAGGAATATTTAAAACTAACTATTCTGGAATATATATTTTACCAGTCAAATTTTGCAATTTATGATTTAATATTTTCAATTTCGGCACGGTCAGTACAATTATTAGTAAAATGAAAATTTGAAATAACAAGGACGTTGAGGATCATATATTTGAAAGAAATGAGAAAACCAATCGTGCATGGCTAGTATCATTTGCACAGTGCAAATCGTCACACAAGATTTTATTCAATTAAGGTGGAATCCTTAGTGCTAATTTCATCTATTATTTTTAATATCCTGCTTTACTAGCCAGAGACGGTGGCCAGTCGTTCAGCAACAGTTCCGTCTGGTGATGCTGCTGAAGTGAAACAACTGAAGGAGAAGATTGACGATGTAAGATTCTTCTCGTGTAATTTGAGCCTTTTTTTGTTATGCAGTTTTTAAAGTAAAGGTCTATTTTATATAGAAGTAGTAATTCTAATACAAGTTTACGTTCCAAAGTTACGTATGTGATGCATTTTATTCAATATTTGTTATTAGATAAGATAGATAATTGTTGGCGTTGATCAATCCCTTGTGGTGGGATGCGCCCCGCATTCATGTTCAACGTGATATCGTGGAGGTGGTTGAATGCGTGCCTGGTCTATATAATGACTTGAGTTGACCACTCTTTACCAAGTCAGTGCCAGTTATCTTACCCAGACTCCTCTGGTACCAATTTATCAATCCCGGAGGGATGGCGGCCGCGAACTGATTGGGCCGGCGTGTCACTGCGTCACCTCCACCACTGAGCCACTGCGCCCCCGTTGATATTTGTTATTAATGCTGAAATATTATAAATTTATGAAAGGGAACCTTTTCTTTAATTCGTTTTTGCTTACAGTGATCTCGTGAATACTCACTACCAAAACGTTATTTTTTATAATAATTTCTTTTATGAAAATCATCTACCCTATTGTTTAAGTTTCATTTGATTACAAATGTCCTTTGTTTTATGGTTTTTTGTTTTTCCTTGTTACGAGATATCATTCGTTTCCTTATTTCTTTTAGCTTACCCGCCAGGTAGCAGAATATGAAGCAGAGATGAGCATTCTTGAGCAGGAGCGCGACTTCTACTTCAAAAAATTAAGATGTATCGAGGTACTTAACATAACGTCTTAATATTCATTTATTCTATTGTTACTTTAATAAGAAATGTTTTTTTTTAAGATTATGTGTGGAGATAATGAATCTATTGGAACAGTTGCTGTACCCCTCCTTCTAGAAGTTTTGTACGAAACCGAAGAAGGTTTTGTTGCGCCAGATCAGCTTGAAGAACAATAAAAAGGAGTAAGATTTGTGGTTTAATGATGTATACAGTATGGTTCTAAGGACTCTTTAGATAAAGTATGACGATTCCAGTATTTCCCTCTTCATCTTAGTGCTCCACTATTTGATTATTAGTATATGTATTTAGAACTTATTGAATGTTGAATACACATTTTATGTTATATTGCTTTCAGTAATGTTTGAAGCTTATTTCTTTTTCGTTTTGTAGTATTTGAGGACCTTTTTCTGCCTCTTTTAATGGTGCAATCATTTTATCCCGACGAGCTCCACCGTAGTACCTGTTGTTAACGATTCAATGTTGAAGTTTGTGAAAAACAAATTGGAGCACAACATTTGTGTACTTGATATAATGAGTTTTTTATTTGCATATTTAATTTGACGATAGCTATTGCATTGTATACACTGTCAAGTCTCCGCTTTTTGTTTTCGAGAATTATAGACTTAATTTATGTCTCTGGTAACGTCCACATAAAATATATATATGGAAAGTCGAAGTTTCTTATCAACTACGTCATTTTCTCCTTTTTATAATTGACTAGTACAAAATGATTTACCATAACATGTTTGTTTTGAGAAATAAATTGTCATGGTAGAAGGATGTATGTGTTTTTATTAGCACAATTTATTTTGTGAGTTCGATAACATACTGTGTATGACACCAATATTGGTTGAAGGCAACACAACAGTTGTTGCTAATGCGGTGTGATCGCATTCAATTTTGTGACCATATGATGATCTAATAGCAGGGGTAAAAAATTATGTTATACTTTATATCTCACACGAGATGTGTGGGATAGATGTTATCAGACGTTTGTCTACCACGTGATTTTCAGAATGGCATCGACAACTACTAATCCTTCAACGTTGTTACCGCTTGAGTTGGTGGATAAATGTATTGGGTCCAGAATTTGGGTTATAATGAAAGGTAGATGTGATTATAAGTGAAAGGTCTAATTAAAGTATAAGAAAATGTGGAAGTGAAATAAGCTTTATGAACAAATGAATGCGTAATAGTTCAGTTTTTGCTGATCTTTTTGCTATGAAGTAAGCTAGTAGTGTTTAGTTTATATGGAGCAGCAAGTTCAGTTGGTCTGCTCTAATATACATCTTTTTTTGTCCTCTGGAAGCTGCTTACGAGTGCGTAAGATGCGGAAAACTTTTTCTGGTTTTAATTCAGAATTCACTAAGGAGAAGCGTGTAATATTCTTATTTTTTGAATAATACTGAAGAATTCAAGTTGAGATGATGAAACTCTGAATAACGTCAGTGATTTCGAAATTTAGTTTGTTGATACAATAATGCATGTCGGGTGATTCATGTAAGAAGCCTAGATAATCATTATGAAGATTGAAATGACTGAGTGAAGTAATGAATTATGAGATAGAGTGACAAGACTTAAAATGAATAAAGAATAATGAACCTTTGGATTACTTCAGAATTTTGTTTCTTCAGGAAAGAAAGAGATCGTCGGTACACTGATGGGATTTGACGACTACGTT
>KN716656.1:25050-57798 GCA_000816705.1 Dictyocaulus viviparus | reverse complement strand
AAACAGCTTAAAAGAATTGCTCACCTCAAATCACTGTATAGAATAGAGCAGCAATCAATCACCTTCAAGTTGTCATACTGTAGACAAATGACTAGGTGCATAATACGAGGATTGTTCAAAGTCAAAAGCGGTGTCATTTTTTAATACTTTGCCGTCGGCGTTTTGAACTAGCCCTAGTGATTTTCAAACTGCTTACTTTATTCAAGAGCTCTCGACGTTTATGTTCGTCAAGGAACAAAAATCACTTGCTATTGTTTCCTTCTCCTAAGGTCTGTTGCTAATTTTTGACCTCAAAACTTCGATGCACACAGCTTGAATATTACGTTGTGATTTTTTCCATTAAGCATAAATGGAGCATTAGAAATGTATACACTTTGCATAAACATAGGCTTAATTTGCAGCCAATTTTACTACATGCCTTTTCGAAGCCGGCTGAAAATATTAGGAGTGTTTCATATTACTGATATTAGGTATTCGCAATTATCCACAATTTCAGGATAACGAAATGGACCGTGACAGTGTTACCACAGGGCGACTGTCATGTCAGAAAGAAACGAATGGAAGATTTCTGAGTCTTGCACTTTGTGTGAAAACGGCTTATTTAACTAACCAAGCAAGTAATCAATTATTGTTACTAGTATGATCAGGTGAGGGAGGTCAATATACACATGGAGGTATTATGCTGTTACCTCATTGTATTCGTATGTTTTTCGGATGACTCTTCGTCGATTTGTTATCATCCTCCTCTCATAATGTAACCAACCTATGCATCATCTTCATAAACTTCTAAAAAGCTTAAAAATATAAATTCAAATGACAGACAACAATTTGTTGTAAAAAAGTCCACTAGATTTTAAGACGATTCATAAAATGAACAGATTAAAAATGACTTGATGAATCACTATGCAAGTTAAATGATTATTCTGTCGAGTGATTATAGTAATTGAGTTTGACGAAAAGAGTAACACACTAGTGAAAAGCTTTTAATACGATTGGAACTCAATTACAGGTTGAAATTATGGCTGAAATATGGCTATCACTCCGAAATTTTGCACCTCTAGTTAGTTATTAGGCACAATGTGGACTCACTATGAAGACACTAACAGAATCAATTACGATGACTAACTCAAAGTGAAGATTAGAGCTTTCAGTTGAGCATGCGGTGCCGACAACTCCTTTCAGTACCACATCATCATACCTATATAGGGGTACTCCGAAGTTGTTTTTTGATAGTTACTGAACAATGCAGCTGACCGATATCATCTCCTTCACTTGGTGACCTCACAGTAACCAGACTCATTTGATCTCATGCCCATATGATTTGCTGCGTTTTACCATACAACGAAAAATGACAGCCAATTTTTTCAAAGCTTCTGTGAACCTTTTGGATGTTGATGAAGAAAATTGACTTGATCTATTCTGCTCATCTCAATCACTCTAATTTGTGATGAAGTTGAATAAATGGCGAGATTCACAAGCTGAAATCCACTCACCAGACTGATTAACTCATAGCTTTAATAAAATATCATAGTCAGACCATAAAGAAAGCTGTGAAGAAGTTCGCTGTCATTTTTTTTTCATTATTAGTAATACGCTGCAAATTATATGAGTTTATGCAAATTTCATTTTTCATTGAGGTTGTGCTTTCTAACATTTTTAATTAATGATGAGACTAAGTGACTTTTTGAAAGTCATGATGAATTAATCGTTGAAAGATGAGGAAAAAAAAAAGACCATTGGTATCGTGTGAACTCCAAGGAGTTGTTCATTTTTTTGTGCCAGCTTCTCAATCGATATTGATTTTTCTGCTATCAGTGGATGCTTTTCCTAAGCAAAAAGATTTTCTCCTAAAGGAACAGCTTATTGTTTAATCACATTCTAAAACATTTTTATTTATGCAAATTTTCAGCTGATTCTAGAAATATCAGTTTTTTTTCTTGTTAGGAAAATTTGAAAGAAGCTTCATGCATAATTCAACAACTGTGAGATGAATCGTTGTATTCATTATTCCATCCCTATCATTCATTGTTTTTTTTTCATAACCAACGGCAGAGATGACGTCATAGATCAACAATAAGACCATTAAACGTTGACGATAAAAAAAATTAATCATATAAAATAAACATACGGTACTTACTATCTCTCCAATAATAGGATAATATTTCTTACTAACCGTTTTTTTTTTAATATCTATTAGGGGGAAACACTGAGGTAATGCGCAGTTTTCACTCATTATCGAAAGAATAACTTTGAAGCTTCTTCTTTTGATTCTTCAATCCTTTCGATAAACATTATATTTCCAGCAAGAGAAATTTTTTATCCTAACGTTCAATAATTCAATTATTCGCTTTTTTAAAATGCATTTACCTCTGGAATGAGGTTTCTGAAGTAAATTTCACCTCTTAAACGAGGTTTCTTATCTTTAAATCTCACATGAAATTATTGATTAAATGACCATATTGGTTTAGGTATAGTTGTAGAGTTTACAATATAATGGGATTTAACAAAAAAACGTGAGTGATACCATAACAGGATCCATCTGCATCGTCTTCGTGTAGAGGACTTCACATTTAGGCGATGAGTGTTATGAGAAAACTAATTGAACTCCAGAGTGAAAAAAAAAATCTAATGAGCATAATAGAGGGTATTGATCGAACTATTCATCAACGATTCATCCTCGAATCATCTTTAGAGATCCTGAAAACTTGTCCTCTACATACTGTAGTTTTTGGATGGGTGTGATGAAAGAACTGAGACTTCAGAGAAGTTCCATCCTCGCTACGTAATTGCTTGAGAGGTTTTTCCTCATGATGTAAATGTTCGACAATGATTTTAATATTAAAGATAACTTGATTATTCAAGTATCATGTGCTGTAAGTTTTTTATGTGATATCGAATATGTTAAAATTAAATAGTTTAATAATACGAAAAAATTACTTTAATTGTATAGCGACTTCTGAAGCATTTAGTATCAATGTCACTTTTTTTTTCGTAGAATTATTCAGATGCCTTAACCTCGTTAATGATGAGGTAATACCCAGCTGCATAAAGAGAAAACTGCAAATCTAAGAAAACTAGAGAGGTTAAAAGATAAGAAAAGTGAAAGAAAAAAGTACCAAATAGAGATAGTAGTATTCTATGAGGACAAATAGATCTGGCGTCTAGAAAAATTTCACTTAAAATATTCGAAAAATTTCCACTCAATGGTGTTTTGAGGATTTTTCTTCTCCTCAATCAAATGATGATTGAGAAAAAAAAAACGATTCTGTGGACCATTGAAATTAAATTGCATCCTAATTTACTTAGACTGAAAGTTGTTGTTGTTGTTTTTTTTGTTGATTTATTACACTTAGCACCATAACTTCGCCATTTTTTTCATACCTCATGACGAAGAAAGTTCATTTGAATACGTTTCATCTACAACGACTGCACAGAGTTGATTTTCTTACCGGTTCAGTAGATGTTATCTAGTTCGACATCAAAAAACAAACAACCTCTTCATACGTTGAGATGAAGCTTCATCTATAGGTGGATCTGTTCAAAAACGATTGATGCTTGATTAAATTTTCTCACATTCTATCGGTTTTTTTCTGAAATCCTAAGGTTAGTGAGTTCAAAAACTGCGCAATATACAGGAATGGATATCTGTGAGGTATGAGTTATAGATCCGCCTGAGCTTTCAAGTTCCATAACACTCAAAGACGTTACGAATCAATATTATACTGTTATAATCTAGTAGAATTGGTAGAATTGATAAAATAATAACAATGATGATAATGGTGATTCTTATCTATCGTCTTTTTCGAAGACGTCAAATAAAATTCAAAGTTGTGAGGATGTTTTCCTCATCGTATGAGTGTTGGATTTTTTTTTGTTGTTCAATAAATAACGTTGTTCTACGAACTGTTAAATCCAATGAATCCACGCTTCTTTCTTTTCTTAAGAACCTCAAATAAACTCAACGCTTTTGTGAGTAATGAAACTTATTTGTACGTTTGTAACTGATATGATAACTTTGATGCGATGTACTTTGTAATCTGTTCGTTTTTCCTCTTATCATATCATTTTTTCGTTGACAGATGTAAAAAGAGGTATTCTGTCATTCACTGTACGGTATTTTATACTGATTTTTCTTTTGAATCCATAAAACACCGATAATATGGCTTCATTCCTCTATTTTTTCCCTCATTTTTCCACCAACGATCAATATCTCTCATCGCTTGATCTCTGAGGTTCAATTCGCATAAGATGTTAAAACCTATTCATTCATAACCATTTTAAACTATAAACAATCGTTATTATTATTTTTGATATTTATTAATAGTCTTCCAACATAAAACAAGGACTGTACCCTCGAGCAAAATTTTTTTTACAATAGGACGCTAGCTATTCAATTTCTATTTACCTTCGTAAATAAAAATACACAAAAATCAAATTAAACACCTTACCTCAATATGGTTCACAAATTTTTATTCTTTTAAAAAAATTAGGATATGATAAGATAAGCTTTGGCGTTGATCAATTCCTTGAGGCGGGATGTGCCTACACATTCGAGTTCAACGCCATATTGTAGAGGTGGTTGAAGTCGAGCCTCATAGCGTGACTTGTCGAGTCGACATCACGTCACCAAATTAGCGCTAGCTATCTTACCCAGATTCCTCTGGTATCAATTCACTGCCCACGAATGGATAGCAGGTTTTGTGGGCAGTCGTGAACTGATTCGGGCCAGCATGTCACTGTGGCACCTCCACCACTGCGCTATTGCGCTCAGCTGTTTGTTATTCGTAGCTTATAATGAATATCGATTATATTTTGATGTTTTATAGAAAATCAATTTGAATAAATCATAGTTTTCATGAACCAGCAGATAATCTGCTCAGTAGAGAGTTGTTCATCACCTGCTTTGTGTTGATTTCATCAGGGAATATTTCATTCGATTTTTGAATCGATATGTCGGTCATAAACAGCCAATAGCCTTCAGGGTGCTTAAATATACAATTGTTCTTTCACTCTAATATTTAAAATATGGACATTTTTTTATCACTAGTAAAATTATGGATTACGATAACAGAAAACTTTCCAATATT
This sequence comes from Dictyocaulus viviparus, assembly GCA_000816705.1. NCBI lineage: Eukaryota > Metazoa > Nematoda > Chromadorea > Rhabditida > Metastrongylidae > Dictyocaulus > Dictyocaulus viviparus. The sequence continues at coordinate 52,711 of KN716656.1, read as the reverse complement.
TTTCTTATCATTTCTTCAATCGATCGTTAAGTACTGCTTGGCTCTTTTTTTCTTGCTCTAGACATTCATTTCATCGTTAAGATAATTATCTAAATGTTTCATAGTATTATTATAGAAATTGTCAAAAATACAGTATACCAGCTGAATATAACTGCAAAATGATCTACATCATTTTAAGAGGTAAACATGATTGTCACTCGATAACTTATTGTTTGTTTTTTCTTCTTCTTAGAAACCTATTCTCTATAAAAATAAAAAGTCTATGCAAATTTTTCCAATGAGTTCCACTTCGAGTGAATCTTGTTTTTCGATGTTTTATTGATTTTTTTAACTTTAGCTTTTAGTTTTCTTTATCTTTTTAATAACCTAGCGATTAATAAGGCTAAACTATTAAATCTACTAGTGAAATCACTAAATAATTAAGCTTGCTCTTAATGAATAAGATGGTGAGTTAAATAGAAAATTTCCAATTTTTAAGTTATGCTATTGATCACTATTTGAGGTCAATATCATCTTCTCCTCAATAGAGGTATTATGAGGCATTACCGTAATCAATGGTTAATAGTATTTAGTAATAATCCTCATACTATTCTAATTTTATATCAATTTTAATGAATTATAATAACGTTATCATATTTGTAATTATGTTGAGTAATTATTTAAACAATTTCAGAAGTTAATACCATTTTTTCCTAAGCTTCTTCCTTTCATAATCAAATTGAATTCATCAGAATATTTTCAAGTGATCCATCAGCTGTTTTTTTATCGGAACGAGTTAGGAGGTTTTTTCGGCTTTATGGTTTTTAGTATTTGTCGGTGTAATGAAATAGCATCATTGAATATTAATTTATTATACATTTTGTATTGTTATGCAAATTTTTTTTTTCGTCAAATGTATCAGAAATGAATGGATGGTATATTGCTAGAAATTTTTGGTAGAACTATATTGTGTTGAGTGAAAATTCGAGAGGGAAATGAGGAATTCTATGTAATGCATCATATTTATATATTATGCAAATTAGATTACGTAGAAAATATAAAGCAGGCAGTTGATTAATGAGAAAAAATCGAAGCATTTCTAACAAAGAAAATCGACAGTATTTATAAATGACAGAATGAATATGCAGATAAATATATAGAAAGTGATAAGCTCAAAGGTTGACCGAGTACCGTTTCGAGATTCACCTCATACTCCTCCTCCTCCTCCTTTCCATCTTCCTCCTCCTCATGATCATCATCGTAATATTGTGAAAGTAATTGTTGCGTTACGATTCTGCTCCATAGAATGGCCTAAGGTGTGCAATCTTGACTTTAAGTCAGCGCTATTAACCTATTGGAGTTTCTGTGGCTTTCAAAACATTAATCTTAGAGGAATAACGGGTTTGATCTGTCTAAGAGCGGATACGAACCGACGTCTGCATCTGCACTACAGCACTTTTGCTATAAATATATGAGTGCTAGTACGTAGGAAGATACGCAGAAGTAAGCTATTTACGACATAAGGGAACTCAGCAGCCATGAGTTGATTGAGTGAGTGAGTAAGTGAAACATATTCATTTATTTAGAACTTTTTTTTCAGTTGAAAATAGTTCTTTTTCTTACTCAGTTCAATAAGCTTTCTCAGAATAATTATTTCGTATATCAGAAATGAGGTAAGAAAAGTTTGTGCCGCTAAATCTGTGCTACCATAGAAGCTTAAGTTAAAATTGACAAATATTTCCTCACTTTTTAAACTCCTTATCATTCTGTAGATGATTTTGATTATCTTATCAAATAGCAAATCGATCAATATACGAATAGATCTATCAATAAAACTTCTATGTTCTATTCATTTATTTCATTTGTTTTCATTAAATGACTTCAGCTAACTACTGTTAAGATCAGATTTTAACACGATAGATCGGATATCTATAAGTGCAGGTTTGAGTCCTGCCTGAGGTTCTGAGTCTTGTGTCCAACTCAACATCATTGGAGGTATTATAACATCATTATGATTAGAAATATTATAACGATAATATTAAGATTAGATTGATATACGACAGAATTTCAATTAATCTTTTGATTTATAGCCTTTCATGTGAAGCTTATTTGCCAACATAAAAAATTATAAAGTTATATCGTAATATGAAATGAGGGAGATCAAATGACGGATAACAGAATTGGTCGAATTCGATATGAGTTATCGTCTATCGCTAAGTCGCCATCTTATAGAAGTTTTAATTGTATTACTTTTTTATTTACTATCTAGTTTGATGTTTTCGTTCAGTAAAGACAACCGATCAAAACTTATCTAACATCGTTTGTATCGTTTGATGTTTACTCAGATGGTGAGGAACATTTTTTGACCTCTCCCACTAGTTTGATAAGTGACGTTCGTCTACAGTATCCTCCATGTCTTTTAGAATCACTGAAACATCCCCTCTTATAGAATCCCGGTTCTAAGCCATTCACGAATAAATCAATATTTTTTATTGCTTGATGGTTCATTGTCTCTGTCAGAATCACTGGACCCATTTCTTTCTATAAAGCCAAATTCAATCTCGCTCACGAAACGTCTCATTTCAATCCAGAAATTCAATTAATTAACTAAAGTTGATGAGTTTATGCTTTTTTATCAAACCACATTCCACTGATTACTAAACTCTTTCTCTTTATTGTTACTAGTAATGTGGTAAATTTTCCCTCACAGAGACCTCCTGACAATTGCAGAAATGTCCAAATCGTTCTATTAACCGCCTTTGTAATACTCCATAGAATGGTAAGCTTTTTTTGTTTCGATGATGAGGTACAGTAGCAGATTCTTCATCCGTAGTTTTGTTTATTTCTTAGACTTCCTTTTCTTATTACCACTTCTTCTATGAAGTTTTGATTAGCGTTTTATCTAATCTGTTACGTTTAAACGATTCACATTCTACCTCCTCTACCATCAATATTCATTCATGAAAGCACTGTGAGTTTGATTATGTGATTCTACTGTAGCCATTTCATTGAGTATTGCAGTCATCTCATTGAGTTAAGGAGGTGAGCAACGTCATATCTCGAAATATGGAGCGATTTTTAACAATAATCTCAATTCCTTCTAAACATTAAATCCTTTTGTAGTATTATAACGTAAACCTAATTGCTTCCTAAAGCAAAGACTTCTTCCATAATCTCAATATTTGTTGTCTAAACAATTTTCGTAAACAAAACAAAGCTTGTAACCTTAGAATTTGAATAATTTTAATGTTAATAATATAAGATAAGCGTTAGTGTTGGTCAATCTCTGGAAACTCTCCATACAGAGTTACCTACACTGAGTTATAAGCTGTGCTCATAAAACCTCAGTTGTTAACACATGTGAGATGGTATTACAAATTCAATTTCCTTCGAATTCATCTCATTTTGAAACCATAATAAACAGAATATAACACGTTTCAGAATGAAGTGATAATACTTTTGTTGTACCACTCCGTGTTTTTTTTTGTAAAATAATGTTTGGAAATGTGAGAGCGGACTACCTCATACTCACTAAGGATGTACCATTGTACGAAATCTGTAAAGTTCTTAGATGTTCACTTTCAGCTCCGTGAACGTGGACAAGCTACTGACAAAAGGAACGGATTGACATCCTCAATAGTATTGATTCATTCTATTTTGAGTTCTGCTTGTATCTCATATCTTTTTATTTCATCGTTATGATCCTCATTGTCTACGATCTCAACGTTAACAGAACTACATCTAGAGTGACTCACAATTTTTGTTTGCCTCTGGGTATTCCTTGGCTTATAAATTATTTGAAGCAGCCATGTTCAACAGCTATAACTAAATGAATTACATATATGAAATTCGTTGTAAGGAGTTAGAAAACAACTGTTGAACAGCTTCTGTGGAATCCGTCTATGTATTCGATTTCTTTAAGGGCCATGGAAGTTATTGAGGCTATGATGACGAAATTATATTAAATTTATTTTGTTTTTTGGTCGTTTATTGTCAATTTATCAGCTGCTCAACACCTCAGTCGGGTACTAGCTTGTCTTCTGAGCAGTGTAATACTGAATAGTTGTTCGATTTTGATGAGCACCTCTGACACGCTGTAGGTTTACCATCTATTAAAAATGTGAAATAGTGGATTGTAAAATAAGGAGGAAATAGAAGTTACAGTATCCATCTACTGAAACAGCGAGAACAGCAATCAAACGTGGAATGGAAAATCTTTTGAAAGGAAGAATCAGCGAAGAAACTGGTAGCTCTGAAACTGATAAGTACTGGATTTCGTTCATTCTAATTCGCTTCCGTTCGTCATTTTTAATGTGAAACCGGACGAAATCTTAGATGACTACGTTTCATCGTTTCAGTTTCGAAAATGAAAACTCGATCGGCGACGTAAAGAGCTGATCGTTCGTAAAGATATTATTTGTTTCGACGACTACTCATCGAAGATTTTTTTTTCACCTCACTTACCTCAATACGAATCGCTCTCCTTACTTATTCAGATTTATGTGAATTAGGTTAATGAGCACCAGCTGAATGATTGTTATTCATACTTCTCTAGAATCAATCAATATTCATTCAATTCTTTATAAAATTGTAGAACAAAAATGACATCATACATACCAACGTTCATGTAGTTTCGACTCTGTTCACTTATTTGATCGTTATCAGTATTGAAATTATCAGTTTACATAAAAAATCACTCAACTCGTTACATTTCATAAGACGTTTAGTAAGGTAATAATTGCATCGTACATTTTTTTTTCTCTATTTGCCTCAACCCTTGCTTTTGAGGTTCTTCTATTGATTTTTCACAAATCATATCTGTTTAATGCTTTCATATATATGTATGACTTTCTGGAGTTATTTTCATCGTTTTTTAGCTTCTCATTAATTTTCAGTTCCATTTCCTATCGTAACCATTCAGGTGAATAGAAAAAACTCAAGAGTTACTGTTTACCTGAGTTACCAATGTTTATGAGTAATTTTACTCCGTAAGATCAACCTCAAACACTCATAGGATTGTAACTATTATAAATTTCAGCGATACAATTGATGACAGTCATCTTCATAATTGAAAAGAAAAACTACTTCTGACAATATCAGAAAATCTTCCATAAATAGGGAAGTTACGTGTTTATTGTTCAATTATGAGATCTGACAAGTTATCAAGTGAGTTTGAGGATGATTGAGGGAAGAACATGTTTCTCATCAATTGGATAAAGGGGAAATTTCACGAACAGACTTTGTGAGGTTTAATGACGTAAGGAAAAACATGTTAGTTACAGAATGAAGACAGTAGAGAAAACCGGATGACATTAATATGTGAAAGTGTTTGTGCGATATAAATGAATTCAAAATGAAAGTGGTTTGTTTTGATTCCCAGAAGTTTCAGTTACACTCCCTCTTGTTTTTTTTTTCTTTGAGTTCTAATCATAACGCAAACCTCTAAGGAATGCAAAATTTCGTTTTATTATCAGAAAGTATTGATTATTTATTAAGAAAGTATAGTAGAAAATTCACTAGAATTTTTTCGTTATAGAGATGAAAATCATGTGAAAGTGAGGTAGAATTATCATGGTTCTAACCTCATCGATACCTCACCTTTTGTAAATGTGAAACGAATTCGAACACTGATAAATCTATTTACCATAACATCGCAGTACAAGGCGCAAACAGATCATAAGCCATGACCTACAACTAAATCTCCTTATCATTCCAAACCGTCAGGACGCTACCTTATCGGCTTTGCTAGAATGGATGAGGTTGACTTTGAGATGAACTCAAATTGTCCTGAAAACACTCGAAGACCTTCTACCACTACACAAACGATGCATCGCCATGTACATAGGAGACCATCATGACGTAGAATTCGTGGTGGACGACAATTGCGTGATGATAAAGAAACGAATGAAAAATTGCTGAGGACCACACTGTTGCTGACTACGGACCATCAAAATAAATCCAAATAATGTCAGATTCCTAGAAAAATCCACATATTATTCCAACTAGTTGCCTAACTTGTAGAGTTCGTTAGGAAAATGTATTGACAATTTTCTAAAGTAACTATTAAGAAAGGCAATCGATAAAGGTATTTTGAACAGACCATTATTTTTTTTTGTTCACCAAAATTTAGATCGTAATTGCAATTTTTTTGATCTACCTCCAATTTTTCACGTTTCAATTCATTTCCTTTTTCTCCAATATTTGTCCATTATGTAATTTTCTTTGCATAGAAAATTTAATGCTTTCAAACATTGAGGTGATACATTTTAATGAGGAACAGAACAAGCAATATTTCTATAACATCATAAACAACAGTGCATATGCATATATTATACTCGTATAAGATAAGCTTTTGTCCCTCATCAATCCTCATCGAATACGCCAATGCATTCGTCTTCAATGTGATGTTGTGGAGGTGATTGAATGCCAATTTTGCTCTACGGGATGACTTGAGGTGAGCAGATTATCCCATCTTGGTGTTAGTTATTGTCTAAAATTTTTTCATCATAAATTAGCCAACCTCGAAGTGATTACGAGTTCGCTAGGCATGAGGGAAGACTCGAACCACCGTGCGTAATTCATTCAAAATCTATGAAGTTTTGCTGAAGAACAAAGCAACCGATTCTACCATCATCACTGTTATGTGCTCTCACATGTTTCTATGTTGAACATAAAAACTCTGTTGAGTGAAGTTTTTTAGTGAGGAATAATTAGCGTTTTTCTTGAGGTTAGCCTGATGAATATGCAAGTATACGGTAAGTTCTGTCATGACTCACTCTCACGTTCAACAAAATTTCACTCGTTTTGCGCCTAAATTTAAAAACCAGTTCATTTTTTTTTCCTCCTTAATATTAAATGAGATTAAGTTTAGAAAAACCTTGTTATTGCACTTCATGTGACTTTTTTTCCCTCTTTCAAATTTTTATCTTGAAATCAAATTTGTATAGTTTTATTTTTTCAATGATCAATGATCATCAGTCTTTTATTATTCTTATTGTTATTATTACTATTATTACGATTTAGAACATTTAGAAAGTTTTAGTATCGATTTTTTCAATGAGGATTCACAAATAATCCCTCAGCTAAATGGTATTTTTAAAAAAGGAAAAAAAAAACAATGCTTACTCATAATTGTTGTTATAAGTAAATTTTAGAGGGAAAATTCTTTTTTCAAAAACAAATCATTTCAAACAGAAAATGTTATAGAAACTATTTAATTAATCTATTGATTTTTTTAGTTGATCTATTGAATACGATTGAGTTAAAAACAATGTATTGATTGATAGAGGTCAATTTTCTTTAGTACTATTTCTTCACTAAATACATTAATTTTAGTACATTTTTAAACCCTCATAAATCAACAAATTTGAACACCAGACAGGAGTACTTAAATAACATTAAACATTTTATGAGTACTTGTTTATTTATTATTTATGTTGACATTGTTTACGTCCTTTAAAATTCGAGCAGTGTTTTTCTGACGGAATTCCTCAATGCCGATCTGTTTGTCATACAATTTTTTTTCTTCTATTTCATATCACTTCCGTATTCTGTTTTTTTTCTGACATTTTTTTTACGTCTCCTCGTAACTCTTCCGCAAATGAGAGTGACAAGTGACTTGGTGTGTTAATGAATGACCTCAGTGAATGAATTAGTTTACGATTAAATGAAACAGATGAAGAACAAAAAAAAAACAAGAAGATAGTTGACAAATGATTTGTTCTGGATTAGAACGTTGTTATGACAGATGAACAACATCTAGCTCACACCACATGACGACAAAATGATGGGCGTGTCGTAGATGATCAAATATTTGAAGACAGCCGAACGAGAATAATATAAAGTGTGTATTGATCGATAGTTATTATTCCTTCCTCATGTAAAACTCCCTAAACATGTAAATCAACTTAATTCGATCAATATTCTACAAGTTGTTTATGTAAATAGTGAAAAATTTTGTCACTCACTTATCGATCGACCAATCGATCGTTATTACTTGAGATGCTTTTTTTTTCTTTCTATTGACGACTATTCGTACTTCTGCTAATTTCATTGTCTTCTATTCACGATAACGTCGATGAATAGCTGGATTTATGACGTTGATGAAAGCTTCGATGTGAAAAACCTGTTGTATTATTCATCGTTCGTTCATTAATATTTCGAATTCTATGTAGGACGGTGTTTGCTATTTTCTAGTCTTCAGAAATTGTCCATATACCTCCTCGACACGTAACTAACTCTATGAGGTCTTCACTGCAAAAGTCTGAACGGCATCGCATAACAGTTTGACACGAATTCGTTTCGACACGAACACAAGTTTCGATTCGTTTGATAATTTTGCATGATTTTAAAGTGATAACAGTTTTCCTCGATGTCAATGTAGAAGTGAAATCAGACCTCGTTTCTAAGAGGTAATCCTCAAAGGAGAAACGTTCCTGTTCTCTTTCTATCAGTACTGATTGATCAGAATACTGATCACAATACATATCAATGTTTGTAAAATTTCATACTTACTTCAGGCTTATGAAGAGATGATAGTTATAAAAAATACATCCACTTTATCATTGGTCTGTGCATTGACTTAAAGTGAGGAGTTCTTATCAAGTTAGTGCTGATTATCCTATCAGAAACCAGTCACCAGCACTGATCGTTGTAACGCTGATACGCTTGATTTGTTTCCGCTTGATGTCTTTGTTAATGATTGATGACTAACTCAACTGCCCAGTAAATTCTGTCAGTACGTCACTCAACATCTATCTAAGTAATAACTGTTGTGACTTAACCACTTTAATGTTTCCGAACCTCTTGAATTGGTCAAATGTTTTCTCGAGAAACTCCCTAGTACTCATTTTTCCTCTTTTTTTGTTATGTATCGATAAAGAGGTGCATATAGAGTAGTGATTAGAAGTATTACTGCGACGTAAACTGGTTCAAAACTAATCGCCTCAGGGCGCCTGAATTAAGATGTCTATAATTTGCTTGCAAATTCATCTGGGATTATTATGAGAAGAATGAGAATTTGCAAAACAACGCTCAAGCGCTGTAAGTTCATGTTGAGGTCAAATGTGTACTCGATTACCGTATCGCTATCTAAATGAAATCTCAAACGTACGTTTCCCAAAGGGATTGATTCAATGGGGTTTTTTTCTATCTGGTTTTTTAATCAGCACAATTTTTTTTCATTTCGTAAAAATTAATTAATAGTTTCCTCAATTTGAATTGTACAGCTCTCTATTTAGATTTTTTTCTTGATAATATTTTTTTTTTCGTAATATAAAATGTATTCACCATCATAGACTCTCATACTCGTTATGAGTTATGTTTGAATACCTCTATTGATGCTGAGTAGACCACAAAACTTGGAGCCTTAGGCGGTACGCGAACCTGCACCTGCAGATATGCGATCTGTTGTGCTTATCCATTACACTACCGAGGTTATCACTGTACGACCAAGGTTCTAGTATCGCCTGAGGTTCCACGTTTTATGGCCAACTCACCATCATTAGAGGTATTATAACATCATAATAAAGTAAAAATATTATGACGATTATATTTAAATACATTTTTATTTTCATCTTTTTTCTACGTTCATTTGACAATCGATTTTTTCTTACCGTACTCCATTTAAAGAAGTAAGCTGTTTTCTTTTTTCGTTTTTGATCAACATATTTTTTTCAGATTTTATAGTTTTATTAGATTAATATAGCATTATTTACGTTGTCGACTAAATTATTGTGTTGAGGTTATTGAGGAAGAGGAAATCATCTTATGAAAAAGCATCTTTATTACCTCTTCATTTCTTTTTTTTGTAGAAAATGTTTTCAATACACCAATTTTATGATGATGTCATAGCTTTTTTTATGACCTCATTGGATTTCATCGCATCGTTTTTTTAAGCCGTGATGAGTTCCAATAGCCGATTTCCTAAGAAATCAAAATTCGTCCACCAAATTAAAAAAAAACGTTTCAAAGATCACTCCTCTATTCCTCGCCTTTCGTGGATTGAAATATCCTGCCAATTTTCGATGTGATAAAAAATAAGTGCAGCTGAGGATTATACATACATATAAATTGAATCGAATATACGATGATACTATATTCTTGAGTTAGTCTTTGAATTTACGAGCCTCCATACGTCTTACGGTATGCACATTGTTCTTTTGGTTGGTTTCTTCATGGCTCAACACTTGTTCGATTATTCAGAATGCACCAAAAACTCTTCAGGCTTATAGACGTTGAAGTCGTTCACATGACCTAAGCCATTCAACATTCCCTTCATCATAGCGTTAACGTTCCACCTCATTTTCATTGTCCAGTATGTTAGCGAGGCTAATAGTACAAAGCGTCGATTCCTCATACAGATCTCTTAGTCGATAGAGGTGTTGCGATGTTTCAATGAATACGATCGTCAGTTCTGTTCTTGTCTAGGCAATAGAGTCCTCTTATGTTACTCATATAGATAGGTGATGGATGGATGTCAGAATCATATAACAATGTTAGGTAGATGTTTGACTGATTTTCTTTTACAATTGTTTTTCTCATTTTTTTTGTTCTGTTTTTGTTTATATTTACTCCAACGTTTCGTCAAATCGCTGGCATTAATTAATGTCTCAATCAATTTATTCGGCCAATTTCTCTCGATATCATTACACATCACAACAATTTGTGCTCGTCTCACAATAATAAAAACATATAAATTAATTTTCTATTTTGAGTTACAATCACAAACTCAACGATTAAGTAAAGTTCGCCAATGGTCCGTAGGTTTTTTTCCTCATTGATGATTTTCCAGAAACGTTTTTCCCTCATGATTGAAATTTCTAGTAATAGCATACATCGTTACCATCCCATTCGTTCTTATTCATCAAAGTTCTCCAATAGAGGTTTCATATATTTGTTTTTCTGTAGACAGAAAATCAAACAATGAATAATGACATATTTTTGAGGCACTGAGATGGAGGTTTCTCCTCATATTCCTCAGATTTAATTACAAATGTAAATCAAGTAATCAAAAACACTAACTCATTCCGTATCGCATAGTGAACACGTGCGTTACACACTCATTTTTCCTCATCATGTCGTGTTATTGGAATGCGAATAGTCTGAACATGAACGACAAAGAAATAGTCTTTTATCGAGTCACTGTTGAATACCCTCTCAGAGGATTCTGTCATGAACTAACTCATAAACCTCCGAAAGGTCTGATGTACAACAAATAATCTTCAATCTATTGAAAATATCTTAAAGTATACGTATTACTCGATAATTACAATTAGCTTTAAGTAATTTATCAGCTATTACACTACTTAAAATCTACCGTAGCCCAATTTTTATTCTATGTGATATGATTTATTTTTGAAATAGGATAATTTGACAAATCACACCGCTGTATATTTCTCTCCGTTAATTCATTTCGAATGATTACGAAAAAAAAACGCCTTGATTTTTGAACTGTAGATCAAATTAGATCATGTTCTGATGATAATCATTGCTGCTATCATCAATTAACTCGATTTTGTAAGTAAATTACCAAATTTTAGAGGTATGAAGTAACGAACAACTAAGGTCGTTTCTAAATTTACAACTCTCAATTCGAAATAATTACCGTATTCCCTACATAATCTGCCTGAAGCGGTCTGTTATGAAGCTTTTTTATTTTTTCACTCAAATGAAATCCAGAACGAGATGTGTAAAAATGAGGTAGTGTGAGGTTTTCTTGGAACACTATACTTACTGCCTTGAAATTTTACTACATACTGTATTTAACTACGGTACTTTTTCGTAGTTTTCAAATCGAACGTTTTTCTTCAAACGTCGCTCATTAAAATTATTATTAAAATTCCTAGATGTAAAAAAAAGCATAATTTAGCAAAATGATGATCAAAAAAAAATTAAGTAGATCATTGTTGACGTAGAACAAGTCAGTGCAGCCTCGATCTCCTCCAATGCGGTCTCATAACATTGATTAAATCACCTCGTACTGATTTCTTACATTAAACTGTCTTCATTTTTCGATGCATTGCTCGTGGTTTTTTTGTCCTCATTCACTCATAGACTCACATTTTACTATATTATGCCTCGTTTTGAACTACAATAACAACTATCAATACTAATAAGCTATTATCGTTTTCTTTCCATCAGCTTTCATTTGCGTTAGACAAATAATATTAACTAATTTTTTAGACTCATATGAGAGGACAAGCTACAAATTATGTAGCTTTTAGATGATTACATATTTTTCCTCAAAATTGCTTTTTTTTGTTACTTTTTTAATATCAATGGATAGGACGTAACACATGTTTTTGAGGTTTGTTTATATTCAGACTAAGATGCTTTTGAGGTGGAACACACTTTTTCTACGAACTCATTCCAACGTGAGGAGTTTCAGAAGTTATTATGAGTCATAACACCATTAAAGAAATCGCTTTTATTTTTCAAATTATAATAATCAAATGAAGGAGTAAGTATTGAACTCGTACGAAGAATGACTCTGTTTGAAGCAGAACAGATTTAACCACAGCAGACTTCGCATCGGTTTCTTTGCTTCATTAGATTGATTTTATAGTTCCTCATTAGAATGTACTCCGACGTTAATCAGTTGTACTAGCATTTATCGTACTCTACACTTCATCGCCGATCAAGGAATCGATCGAGTTACCAATCGTTTCCACATCAACATGTAGTGAGTGACTCACCTACTTCTTCGGATACTTGGTCGGCTTGTCTTCACTGACAGTACGAGCCACTTTCATTCGTTTCTCTCTCGCGCCCTCATCGTCTGTGGTGGTGGTCCTCGTTGAACTACTGACGTGCACAAAATTCATTCCGCAATCCTAAATTCTTGACCATCTGCAAGTGTAAATAGCAGACGCTGACTTTGAACAAATCTGATTATCGTTTAGGTTGTCGACAGAGAGGGCAGTCTTAGAGTTCACTCCTCATTTCTTTTTCCTCGATGTTTTCTACAATTTTCCTCTGGAAGAGATAGAAGTGATATGAATCCAGAAAAATCCTTGTGTATCCTCGATCTCTGACTATACTGGTACCAATCTTTTTACGGTGAATGGGTGGGACTTATTTGGGTGGTATAGGTGGAACGAAACCGAAGATCGATCTCACGTACCCGTTGACACACCTCTTACCACTCATGTGTTTGCAACTCTTTGTACTTTTCTTATATTTGTAAATATTTCGCCACGTTATACTATTAAAAATCTGTAGATCATAGATCTATCCGTAGATCACTGTTATTGATGTCGAATTGATCAAATCAATCAATATCACATGACAAACAGCTTAGTGTACATTTCGAACGAATTCTTTCATTATTCAATCTGAACAAAATTACATTAGATGAGGTATTATCTAATACCTCAAGCTTGTAATTATAAAGAAGAAAGTCAAATAGCATGCATTATTCACTAAATGATTCTTTAATGAAGAAATTTTCAATGAAGTTCATTAAGTGAAAACCTTTATGGTTACATTATAATTATAAAATTATGATTGTTATATTGTTATTATTTGTATTAATTATTATTATTACTAAAAAATTTCTTCTTATATAACACATGAGTTCGCATTGTACAGATGAGTGCTGATGAACGAATAAAATGAATATTCGAACAGGTCGGTAAGACAACGACAACATCTGTCGGGGTATTTTCTATTATGAGGTAATAAAAAAGGAACTCCATCTTTATATCCTCATTATGATATCATTCCTATGCTAGAAGCGAAAAAAAAACACATCGATTTTTCTATAATGATCTGATTTCCAATGCTTACTCACAACATGATGTCGTGAGGGAAAAGTATAAAAAGTGACAAGACTGTACAGGACCACGCCATAGTTGAGAATTTGCGAGACTCGAGTTTTGAGTCTCGAGTTGAGTTTTGTGACTAACCCAGCTACATAGTTGATAGAAAATTGAGAGAAAAAGAAAAAAGATTCTGGAAAACCATCTATCTGGATTTTTTAGTGATCTAAGAAAAACAGATAATTTATAAGCAAAACAAGTTTTTTCTTAAATGATAGTATAGTGAAAAGTAAAATTTCTATAAAATTAGGAAAACTAGTATTTCAGACGGAACTCTTTGACCTCTGAGTCACGAAAACTCGTTATGAGTTTTTTTTTTGATCAATTAATTTTTTTGTTGGTGTCCAATGGTTTTTATTGTCATTAACTATCCGTCGTTAAACTTAGGGCAACATTGATGATCCAATTAACTTCCGTCATTTGATCGAGTAGGAGGAGCCAGAAGTTCACTGATCACTGACTTAGTTTTTCTTACGCGTGTAATAAAATCCGTGAAGTGAATTCGTTGCCGTACTTGAAGGAATTTTTGATCAGTGCACTACTTCAGTACTGATATTCTATTGTACCATTGGATATTTCCATTGAAATAAATTTATATGAATATAAAGCATAATTTTTGCTCTCGATTTCATCTTTTCATCATCATCCTCACTATACTCCGCTTATGATTGCAGTGATGATCAAATTCTTACGATCTTATCTTATCTTATCTCTTATTATAATCATTATTTAGCTCAGTAATAGATGTCGCGGTGTAATACTTACGTTTTAAGTTCGTCCTCAAGTAAATCAAACCCTCAATCACTTCCTCAAGTGTCGATAACCAGCAATCAGAACGATCGGGGAGGATCAGCAGAATTCAACGAATACAGATTGGTCACTCAAATGGAGTCAATGTGTAGGGTAGTATTGCACTTAGTCAAGTTTATGATAGATATCACAGTGAAGATGAACGCGTAGGGCGGATCTCACAGGGATCGACTTTGATCAGCATCGGAACTCACCTTACCTCAAACTGAAGGCTAGAGTTAAATATTCAAGTTTTTTCTACGCCCATATTTAAAATTACAGTGTATGTATCACTACTGTCTTTTGATTTTTGTCTTTTTTCTATAAACTGATAAATTTTAGTGTAATCAAAAAAAAACCGTTCAGATATGCCTTTTAATAATCTTAGTACCTCTACAATTTTACTTGTTGTTTGAGGATAAAAAGCTCAGTGAGTTCATTCACAGCTCAAACTTTTCTTATTCAGTTCTACTACGTAATAAACTAGTTTTTTTCTGTCTTTTTTTTGTTTTGATCAGCATCGGGACTCATCTCATCTTAAGCTTGAGGTTGGAGCTAAATATCTACGAAAATGATTAGTTCAAAGATATTTTGCTAATTTTCTTTCGCATTTTTCTGCCTTTTGAAATTCAAATGAGAAATGACGAACTGTTTTTTTTTTCGAAATTCATTAAGAACTAGTCGTTTTATTGGAAATTACAAAGCAAATGGTTTTTGAAAAACACCTCATACGACTTTATAGAGAGTGTGCTTTATACATGTATTGATTGGTCTCCTCAATGTAAAACTCACTACAATTGAGGATTGTAAATAATTTATTAAAAATTAATCTAGATGCACTTCTTTTTTTCAATATTAGCATAATTGCATAAGTAGATCAGAATAATTCATCTATAGTTTTTCGTTTGTCGAGAAATTAATCGTCAAAGAACATATTTGTTTATGCGAATTTTCAGCTTTTCATTTTCAATGCTTCACTTAATTTGAATGTCAAAAATTAAACTCGATAACTCACTTATCACTTGAAGTTCATGAAAATTTTTCGTAAAGCTATCTCAAGATGATATGATGCATTTGATTTGATAACAACTTTACGATCTTCTACCGTACTTCATAAGATTGAGCTTTGATAAAGGGCTTAAAGGATGGTGGATACGTCCCTCCGCCTCCACCTTACCGCTCTTCGCCTTACCCCATTTCCCACCCATATGGGCGTTTTCAGCAGTGACCTTGTGATTTGACACAAATCTGACTAACGATCGACATTATTACATTTGTAATTCGATTACAAATAAGATTTTACAAGGTTTTACAAATAAGATTGCACTCGAATTTTCTTCCTCAGTGAAGCAAACGTCACCTCCTCATTTCGTGGATTTCAATTTCTTATCAGTATTCAATCAATAAGCTGCTCAACAATGTGTAATTTCAAATGTAATGGTGATCGCTTTATTCATATTGATTTTGAATCTGAATTTTGAATGACGATAAAAGCATCTCCTTTTCGAATAGATTCCATACGTCATTTTGAGGTATTCTTTTTGAGGTTTTTTTCGTTTTTTGTTCTCAATTGTCTCATGAGGTTGTTCCGTTGGCTGTATGGTTTTGATTCATCTGCTAATAACACATCAAAGGTCATCTATTTTTAATATTACTATTTAGAATTATATTCTTATACATTCTACACATTCACTTGTCTGAATCGTACTGAAATTCTTCTAACAAAACAAAAAAGATGAATGTAAAGCGGGAGGACTATGTCATTTGAGCTTGTATCTCTTCCACATTTCATAATGGCGGACAGCTGTTGATGAAGTTCACGGATCGTTCACCGGAATGTATTGAAGCAGGAGAAGAGAAGAAGAAAAAAAGGAAAAAAAAAAGCGAAAACTTGATGTTGTCGCCGATGCACGTCGAGTTTTCAACATTTTCATTTGCGATGGTTAGTTTAAAAGAAATTCGTCGTCGTCATCATCATCGTCGTCACCGTTAAGTTCAGTTCATATGAAATTTATGAAAATAAGTGAGGGATCTCTTCATCAACATCGTCGCCGTCATGCTCAATTCATTCCACTGAAAAAAAAAGGAAAACGTGAACGAAAAAATAATGAACTGCGCCGTATTACTTTGCTTTGTGAGGGAAATTCCAAAAAACCCTCTCAATTATAGTTCTGATAGGGCTCATGAGTTCAAGGAGCTAAGCAAATCACTGAGTCAATGTCTTTCTACTTTCTAATATTATTTCGTTGTTGTTTTGTTTCATTGCGTTTTTTGACTCATCTTCTCCTCCGATCCACATTCGTTTTCTATCTGCCTTGCTAACATAACTCGATACTTATATTTTCAGTGATGTTGAGTCATCGCAACACTTGTAACCTCAAGCGGTACTCAAACTCTGATCTACAGATGTCCAATCTGCTCAATTTCAACTCACTTTCGTTTTATTTCAATTTCAATACTCATGTGATTGGACGAACTTATAGGAGTTTAAGGAAAAAATAGGAACTTATAGGAATTCTAGCAATAGTATTTATTTTTTTTATACTTTTCAATGTCAAAATGATTTTTCAACTCACTCAGATTCATGTAGTAGACGGAAAAACACCGGCCAGCACTTCAAGAAGTTCCTACGAATGTTTTTTTTTCGATTTTCTTTCAAAGCTTCTTCTCCTTTTTTTCTTTTAGAAAATTTCGTAACTCTGATGTGAATTTGTCGTTGAGGTAGTTCCGTAGTCTTTTCTCTCGACCTATCTTCTTACCTCATTTTCTTTCATAAAATTTCGTTTCTTTCCGAAATTTCCTTTTTTGAATTCGTTCATTTTCGAGAATCTTTTACTGTATTTAAAAAAAGAACGTTTATACTCTGCCTTTTTTCACATTATTGATTTTTTCTTCTAAAAATTTCAGGTACTACCGATTTCGTCCAGTCGTAGTGTGCCAGCAACATTTGTTCCTCATAAAAAATGCTTTTTGGTAAGTTACTTTCTACTTTTTTTATTATTTCTTTTATCAAATTGAAATTTTTCATTCGTAGAGAATCTCACGTCATCATTTTTATCGATTTTTTTGCATTGTAAAAAAATATTTATTAAAAATTTGACGACTCAATAAAAGTCGTATATTATTAAAAAGTGTGATGTTCATCTACAGCTTAAAATTTCATACCAGTAAGCTTGAAGATTACCATCAGATGTTTATAATTATGCAATAGGTTGACAAACAATTTTCTCCATGTATTGAACTGCTTGCAAACGTTGTTGGTCAACAACGAACGGTTTATCGATCGATTCAATAGATTCATTTAATATTCATCAAATAGTAAATATTAGTATTTGCTTTTTATTTTTGTTTTTTATCTTTGTTTTTTTTTTGGAATCTTTTTATAGATTGGTTTCATACTAAGACGAATCGTTCTTAATGAACGTTGTTTTTGTTTACGTGTTTATCTAGGTGAAAATTCATCGAAAATTATTCCAAATAAACACTCAAATTTAATTCCAACTGATAAAATAACTAATCAATTTTTCATATTCATGATTTTCCGCAACTCAACACCACTATTGTTGTTGTTGTTTTTTCTTCCTTTGAGTTCAATTTTTCATCATAACATTAAATATGCATGAATTTTAATTAATTTTGTATCCCTCATTACTTTTATGTTTCTTTACTGCATCAACAAATTGAACTTACAGATCAACTACGATTTTCCCTCAGAGGAAGCAGTTTTTAAAAAAAAATTTTCAATTTTTGTACGAAATTTTTATTAACTAAACGATCCTAGTTGCCTCAATGAACCTAGTTGCCTCAATGAACCTAGTTGCCTCATTTTCTTCCTTAAAATATAAGTTAATATTGTTTCACTTCAAGTTATCAGTTTCGTACTCTTATGACTCGTTGATTATTCAACATTTTTTTTTGGAACAAAATATTGTAGCAAGGGAAAAATATCTAAAGAATAGTACATTCTTAATTATTTGAGTGGTAGCGAACCTGAGGTATACTGATTTAATTTGAGGAAGAGAAATGTTGGAGGAAAAAATGATTAAATGAGTTTGTAAACTTTTTTTCTTGCAATCTGTGTTTTCTTGACTTTTATCGTTCGAGCGAAGCTTTTTCCTCTTAGTATTTTTATAATATTTAAATTTTTTAACCCGCGTTTTTTTTGAGGTCTTTTTCGGTTGTTTTGCAAGCACTCGTCAATTTTTCTAATGTTCTCTATTTGAGGACTAGATTTATTTCGTTTTTTTTCCTCGAATGAATTTTCCCTCACTCTTTGAAGAAAGTGAGAAGCTGAAATTTCAATTACATCATAGAAAAAACATGGAAATAAAATTTGGACTTATAAAAGAAATGAGCACAACTGAATCTGTACATATGTATTTTTTTTAAACAAATTTAAATACATCTAATAGAATTTTGATGAATTTTTTTGTTTGCGAAAAAATTTCCAATAAACGTTTCACTGAGGCAGAAATCAGTCAGCAGTTTATTACCGCATTGTTTAACTCAAAACGAAAGCTAATAATAAAATGAGGTCATTTTTGCGTTCTGGAAAATGTTAAGGGACAATAACTAGCTGTTTAAATTTCCTGTTTATTTATTGATTAGGATGTTTATTTGTATTTATTAGGTTTTTTATTCGTTTTGATACAAATTACGTTCAGAATGATCTCGATTCATTTCGGCGTTTCTTTCATTCATTTCGTTCATTCTACTTGTTCAAGGTCGATCATATGAAGAGATTTGAGATCGTTGATTTGTAATGGTGACCCGACCTTTATTAATCTCAACAAGGAAATCTATAACGTAAACATAAACATAAACATGGAAAGTTTAAAGAAAATACGTGGACGAGTCTTCTTAGGAGATGATAGATATCGATTTTTTTTTTCACAAATTACTCCGATGACGTGTAAAAGAGGTTAAGTCAACGAAGAAAAATTAGTGCTATTTAAGCACTCTATCTGTCCTTATCAGTTCTTATCTACTGGAAAGAAATTGATCCATAGTTACACTTTAATCAGAACGCATTCAATTAGTTGCTTATTGATTGAAAAAAATGATTGAAAAAATCAATAAAATAGGTGAAATTTTGAAAAAAAAAGTCATCGGTGATAAGACTCTTTGTTTATCTTCATTGTCAAAAGAAACTCATTAGTAAACAAAAAAAAAATGGGTTAACTCAAATAACGTGCTCCACCCAACAAAATTGATATACCGTAATCTTATTTGAGTAGAGAAGAATGAAAGAAATGTGGTTGACTTAAGTTTGGATATGCTGGTAGGCGTGAAGCTCGTCGAGCGAGTGACAATTTCATTACGACTCCACCTACGGAAAGACAATCGCATCTGGATGAACAAATTAAGTATTCTTGTTGAGTGTTGTTTGTTTTCGAGTTACTATCATTTTTCCGGCTATTTCAAATCTACTAACTACCTTAAAAACTTCTTCAACACTATTCCTGATAATTTTCCTCAATTTTGAACTCATAACCTCTTATGATATTCTAAAGATGCTCAGATCATATAAAATTATCGTAGAATTATTTTAATATTTAAGAGTTAGTTAAAGTAATTGCTAAACAATGTCTCACTGTCACAGCATGTTCTTTTTCTCAACTGATCTGTTGTGTCTTCGTCTCCATCCGAATCTTCAACTTCAGTCAAAATAATACTGCACTTCCTCAAAGTTCCGGTTGAGGTCCGATGATTAGAAACAACAAATCTTCCAGCTCAATTAAATCGGCAATTTTATGTGTTACTAATTGAATATCGTCATGGAATAACTATATTAGGACTCCAGTCGAAAATTGTCACTCATTCAGCAAGTTATCGCTTAATGAGAATACTTTGAGTTTTTCACTCACTTCTACATTTTGTTGAAACGTCCATTTTAAAATTCAGTTACTTTTCAAAAGAGTTCGTTCAAATTTGACATTTTTTGACATATTTGAACACTTCTCTTAAAACTAATTAATCGATTTTAGTAGATCAATAACTCTGAGTGCTTTTCATAGTGGTACGTTTTTATAGCTTTTACATTAATAGCCTATAGCTATTATTTTTTACAAATTCTTTTATAGTTTCTATAAACATGTGTTGGTGATTATTTTAATAAATTCCACACAAAACATTCAAGTCTTTTCTTTTCTTCAAGAGAATTTCTGTTTTTTTTTGCAAAGAACCTTCCTTTTTTCCGTTTTCTTACATTTTCTACAACATAAATTTCGGTCGTTAGACTCATGAGTGAAACCTTTTTACTAATTAAATACGATCGATATTTCATGCTTTTCCCTCTTCTCTGAAAAGTTCATCAATCCAGATTACTTGAAAATGACGTTTGTGCTTCATCAAGTCGTCGACACGTTCGGTTTGTAGCAGATTTTTCACCATATGAACTTATAAAAACAACAAGAACTTCTACAACTGTTACTATCATATGAGCTGATGGAATTGCTCACCTCACATTAGAGTCTAAGTGCTGAGGAGTTCGACATTTCTATATCTTTCAAGCTAAAACCCAGCTAAGATTAAACCTCTATAAGGATATGCATCCGTTTTGATTAAAAAAAAGATGCTGTGACATGAAAATGTCCCTTTGAACCTCATGAAGGCCGATGACTTTACGGTGTTAACGTCATAGCAGGGTATCACAGGCATTCCAGGGACCATCAAGCTGAACCAGTAAAACAGGCATTAGAGTTGCATATGTCTTATCATTACGTGAAGATGTTAATCATTCATGGTAGCATTCACTGCTTTGCCCTTACAAAACCTCAAACCTCATCCATTAGAGATTTCTGAGTATTAAAATGGTGTTCATATCGCTTGTCATATCAACCATCAACCAAATTACAAGCTGAGTTATATAAGCATCATCCTCAATAAAAAATTCACCTTACAGAATGATAATTTATTGACGAACTCATGAAATCGTACTGCACCTAACACAGCTAGAGAAGCTCTGTCGATTGACCTCTATCACTCAAATGAATAAGCTTTTTTTAATCTCATTAATAATGATATATTTGCTTATATCTATCGGACTAATCATATCGGTCATGGCTGAGCATCTCTGCATATTTATGAGATTTAGATCGATAGAGCTTTTATTCATCACTGCACTATTTATTATTATTAATATTAATATTATTATTATCATTGTATTTATTATTGATTATTTTTATAAATCGCTATTATCAAATCGTTAACAGTAATGCTTTGAGGAAAAAAACTCATTAGAATGTGTACTGTCTGACAAAACTAAGAACGACATAACGATGGTACTTTAGTGATCAGCAGTTTTTTCACATAGTATCGATCGTGTTCTATTTTATGAATAAATTTTGAAAAAAATTATCTTACAACATTTAAAGCTGTCAGTGTGATAACAGTGATAAGCATCGTGGCATTACTGAAGAATCAACGCTATCCGGTTTTTCTTGTAACGTTTTTTTTTTCGTTCCTCCTCCTTGATATTTAAAATAATCGATCATTTTATCAGGCCAAGAAAAGTGATAAGTGACAGAAAAGCAAGCGAAAAAGTTCTATTTGAAACTTACAGTAACGCTGTCGAATGAAAAAAAAAAGTCTCTGAAGTCTTTGAAGTTGTACTGTACACATTTTGATACAGTATCCCTTTCTTCACCCAAACTAAAATTGTCCAATCAACTTTCATTACAGTACGCATAATTGGTATACGGTATGATTGACACGCAACATACAGTACTGCTTGTTCTTTTGTTCATGGAAAATTTCTTATCTATCGTGTTCATAATCTCGAATAAATAAAGTTTTGCTTATTATTTACTTCTATAAATTATTAATATGACTTTTATTACAAAAAAAATCAATACTTAATATAATTTAAATGATTTGAAAACTATTTAGCACATATAAGCACAAAATTTTGACATTGTTATCTGTTTGTAACAAAAAATTGTGTTGTACTGAATATCGATTTTATTTCTTGACAAATTACTATATAAAATTATTATTTGTATTACTAAATTAAAATTAAGTAAGTTTTTATTAGAGTTCAGTGAAATGGATTCGTTAAGTGATACTCTTATTAGGTTTACTGAAGTAGTTAATTTCTTTTTGAACATACTTTTTCTATTTTGTTTACTTGTTTATTTTCAATTTTCCTTATCTGTATTTTTATGAAAAACATTAGCAGTATTTGTGATAAACAACTGTTTTTGTGAGAAGATGAAGAGAATTTACTATACTTTGAATTTTTGGCCAAATGTGAGGCTCCTCTAAACAGTGACTTGAGTTGATCACTCTCATCACTTCTTACCAACTCAGTGGTAATTATGTTACTCAGATTTCTGTACTATTAATTTACGTACCCCGGAGGGATGCTGAGTTTGGTCACGGAGGAGCAGCTGCTAACTGACCCGCTCCCATGTCTCACTCTGAACACCGTCACTGCTCTCAGTGACTCATTATCATAAGTAAAATGGGAGGTTTCTATGAAATATTATTTTTCAAAGCTTCCATGATAATCTTTACATGGATTATTCTATTTTTATCTAAGTATGTTAGCTTTTGAGGTCATGGTTCTCATATTTCACTACGTGATCACTGTAGTTCAACAATAAACTGATAATAACAAATAATCAATATGGGTTGGACTCTAATAAGAATTCTCTTCCATACCAATTAAGTTGAATTTCATGTGTTCCAATTCATGTGCTTCAAAAAAACTGTGTCATTTTATTTTGCGGTTGTCAATCACAACTAGTTGAACAATTTTTTATTGATTACACAAAGGCGTGTCCTTTCCTCTCCGACTTCCGATGACTTTCTTCTATCGATACTGGCTGGCCCTCCTAAGTTTCGTGTGACGTCATAGGTTCTGTTGAACACCATCAATCAATAAAGTCAACTCAATAAAAGAAGAACAGAAAAAAGTTTCACATCAGGAATAAGAACCTAGTTAGTTAAACGTTTCGTCAAAATGAGTTGCTGGTAACCATGGAGATCACTGGACATCTGCGAAATCCAGTACAGTCCTGCGAGAAAATTGTGTTGTAGTAGAGTGCTGCTTGTCGATGTGACACATGTGACTTTTGCTGATTGAAAAGTAATTGAACGTAGAATGAATATTGCTGGACTCTATTTGTCTTTGAGGAAGAACCTCAAACTTGGGTAACTGAATCTTTATGAACAGATAACAATGATAACATAACAGCAATAACAAAAATAAGATAAGAGAAATGCTCAGACACAATATAGTAGCGAGAAAAATGAAGATTCAATAAGTGAACAGTGCTTCTAAGAATAGGCCCCCTAGTTTGACGGGCGTTTAAGTGATAAGGTCAAGGCTGAATGTGGAAAGCCCTGGGGCGATTAGAGATTAGTAAGTCAATGACAGATGCCCATGCTTTTACTGTTTTAACACCAATATTATGAGGCTTGACAATAAAATTATTCATGGTACCTCAAACAGTGAACAAAGCATGACTGATAGTGGGAATACCCTCTAAAAACATCGTGGTCCCATCAAATCGATTCACTTCAATCGCTGAAATTTCGTGCTGCAGGTTTGGACTGAAACAACGGTGATTTCAATAAATCATGTGTACGGTACGAGCTTAGAAAAATTGTAAACGTGTTAGTTCTTTCATATGAAGTTTTTAAGCTTTCTTTATAGCATTATAATCAAACGCCTAGTTGTAACCCTCAGGGATTAATTTGTGTATGTAACATCTTATCACTAACTGGATACGCCAATGCTTCAATTATCTTAAGAGCTTTGTGGTTTAATTGAAGTTTCAAAGAAAAAAAGCTGTTATTTGAAGGATATGTTCGGATTGAATTCAGAGTTTTCAGAAGAGCCAATATCACTGGAAGAAGCAGCGCTGTCTGCACATGCGATGGCACAACCGAGCAAGAAGAGTTATATTCACGGTTGTTCGCAAATTCCCTTACTATTCCAGACAGTTGGCGAACGACTACGTAGTGCAGTCGATCAGGTATTGAAAATTATCGATTTTATTGATTATCGATATAAATACAGTCGTGATTAGGTTTATTTTTTGGTATTGAAAGTGAGATGGTGTAACAGTTAAGGTAAGTACGCTTTGGCGTTGATGAATCCATGTAATATGGGCCTACGCGTTCATATTCAACGTGATGTCGTTGAGGTGATTGAATGCGAGTCTGGTGATTACAGTTGCTTGAATTCACCAACCTCCATCATATCACAGCTGCTGATCTTACCTAGATTTCTCTAATACCAATTTACGGAACCCAGATGATAGGCGCACTTGGTAGGCTTGAGCAGACTGCAAACCTACATTGACCTACCTACCTCATTGCGTGCATCTCCGTAGTAATCAAACATGATACTTTCGATTAAACCGTTATCAATGCTGATAACGATTCATAATTTTTTTAGGTTCCAAATAAGGAATTTGTGGTCTTCAAAAGAGAGAATATTCGTCGTTCATATCATCAACTGCTGAAAGATGTATGTAGTAATTAGTCCTTAATATTTATTTCAAAAAAAAAAACACATCATAGCACCATTGAACTGTGTCGCTCTCCTTTGATAATGAATTTATTTTCCTGGTAGTACTGATAGTACTGATAAGAATTTTATTAATCTATTTCTCAATGACTTACATCTTTTCCCAGTAAAGAATTTCGTTTAACATTTTGAACAGTGGTTCTTTTCTGTTGATGATGAAGCTGAACTTTTACTTACATTAAGAAGTAGGTAATTAAAATTTATAGGTAATAGAATATTTATATCTAATGAAATCACTACCTATAGTTGAGTTCCATTCAATACAAGAAGATGAATAATTCAAGGAAGAAGAACGTTTGTAGAAATGGTTTATTTTTAGGCTGAGCGTCTTGTATGTGGTCTGATTCATTTGGGAGTTGAAAAAGGCGATCGAGTTGGTATTTGGGGTCCGAACACGTACGAATGGATTACGGCACAATTTGCTACTGCACTTGGCGGAATGGTTTTGGTATGTAAGTATGAGAAAACTAGAATAGAAAAATAAAAGAAACTGTATGCAGTGGTTAACGAGCGAGTGATCTGATAACAATGATCACTCAGAAATGAGTAAAGCAGTGAGTGATCGCAGAACAACTATCTCGGCTATGAAATCGATATCACACCAAGTACGAGAAAACTAGAATAGAAAAATATAAGAGACAATGATTAACGAACGGGGGCTGATAAGCCTAAGTCGTAGACACATTACGCTTTAATCTCTTTCAATCTGATGCGCTAAGTTTTTTCTATTGACTCAACACCTCAAGGAGATGAATTACAGATAGAGGTAGAAATATCATAGATTATCGTATTCGTATAAGTAAAACTGTATTAAAAAATTAGTACGCAGACCGGATATCTGTAGGTGGCGGGATCGAGTCCTACTTGAGGTTCCAAGTTTTGCAGCCAATTCAGCATCATTTGAAGTATTGAAATATTATTAAAAAATAAAAATATTATGACAATTATGTATAAAAATTGCTATTATGTTTTTCTTTTGTAGTTACTAGTTATTTTTCTGAGAAAATTCACTCATAGTTGAGTTCAATTACACGAACCATTAAAAAAACATGTGATATTTTGGAACTTTCAAGTAAAAACAATCCTATGAAGAAGGTTTTTGAAAAAAGGAGGGAAAAAAAATAAAGGAACGCGGCATCCTAGTTTTTTTGTTACTTCCTCATTTTATATGATATATAACATTATTGGAAGCATTCGATATGATAAAATTATACTTATTCTCTTTTTGCTTAATCACTCAACGGTTTGCCGCTTCGACTTGGCTGGGAGAGGGCAGTTCTGCTCTTAGGGCAATTTCCATATTCGCATATTAACCAATCTAGCTAAGAGTTGATCTACCAAGGATTGTCGCCGGTTTGATGAAAATATAGTCGTGAGGTGGTAATATCCCTCTGATCTACAAAGGCTGTCGACTGCTTCTGCTAACGACTTAAGAACGCTCCAGCAGAGTTCTCTGAAGACTCTATGGAATACAGACGAAACGAACACCGTCATCTACGACGTCGTACGATCAAAGAACCGACGAAAAGTGAACAAATCAATCACGAGTTTATTTAGACGTGTATTATTTTTATTACTTATTGTTGCATCATCGTTTTCTTTTAAATTTTTCTTCCTAAACTGTTAACAACTATTGTTTTCAAACGATTTTCAATTATTAATAATTATACAATCTGATTTTTTTAAGGTTAACATCAATCCGTCTTATCAGTCAGAAGAGCTTCGATTTGCTTTGGGCAAAGTCGATATCAAAGTGTTAATAACTCCACCAAGTTTCAAGAAGTCCAACTACTATCAGAGTGTAAAGGTAAATATTGATTGATATGGTAATGAATTGGTAAGGGAAACATCCTATATTGTAGTGTTACTTAAATTTGAATATGAGGCTCATAACAGAATATTTCAATATTTGACTAAGATCGGAATATTCCGTTGATAGACTTCTTAGAAGATTTCACCTTTTCACAACCTTTTACGATTTAAGAAACTTATATGGTTTTCATTTATTAGCTACATAGGTTTTAAAGAAAGTTATTTAGTCAAATAAGCACAGACTAAGTGAAATACCGTACTCTTAAAAAAAGTGTCTACTACTCCTAAAAATTATAAATGCAGTTCTTTCAATCAGCAAGTAGCTTGTTGAGCATGAACTGCATGGTAATCAGTACGATAGGTTATGATTCAATTTTGATTTAGTCTGAGAGCATGGCAGAGTACTTTTACGAGGGAGATCTGAGGTCTTAGTAGGTGTATCAAATGAGTCAGCATTTTGCAAGCACAACCATACCGTTTTTGAATGAAGCAGATCGTGAAAACAAAGTACGAAAGAAAAGAGGTGGTAGAAATATTCAGGATCACCATATTAGGAGGCACAAGAATCCCAAAAATGTGTGTTCACTACTAAAAATAAGGCCCTATTTACCCTCCATTTTTAATATATTTACCTTCTTGTATCAGAAATAGCCTTCTGCAAGATCGTATGTAACTTACATGAGCCTCATCATGCATTCAGGTGTAATGTTTAACTAGAAAG
>KN716656.1:0-24950 GCA_000816705.1 Dictyocaulus viviparus | reverse complement strand
TCGGAATATTCCGTTGATAGACTTCTTAGAAGATTTCACCTTTTCACAACCTCTTACGATTTAAGAAACTTATATGGCTTTCATTTATTAGCTACATAGGTTTTAAAGAAAGTTATTTAGTCAAATAAGCACAGACTAAGTGAAATACCGTACTCTTAAAAAAAATGTCTACTACTCCTAAAAATTATAAATGCAGTTCTTTCAATCAGCAAGTAGTTTGTTGAGGATGAACTGCATGGTAATCAGTGCGATAGGTTATGATTCAATTTTGATTTAGTCTGAGAGCACAGCAGAGTACTTTTACGAGGGAGATCTGAGGTCTTAGTAGGTGTATCAAATGAGTCAGCACTTTGCAAGCACAACCATACCGTTTTTGAATGAAGCAGATCGTGAAAACAAAGTACGAAAGAAAAGAGGTGGTAGAAATATTCAGGATCACCATATTAGGAGGCACAAGAATCTCAAAAACGTGTGTTTACTACTAAAAATAAGGCCCTATTTACCTTCCATCCTTAATATATTTACCTTCTTGTATCAGAAATAGCCTTCTGAACTAGAAAGTAGCCAAATTTGAAGAAAGGCAGTCCATCTTCTCTTTTAAACATTTTATAGAGCACAAAGATCTAATAGGACAATGTTGATCGTAGTTTCTCACCATCATAGAAGGAGCCAGTCGCTGAACAAATAAAAACGAGGAAACAATAGCTTTACAAACTCTAATGTTTAAGCATAGCTTTTCTGAAGATCGACGGATTCTGAAAGCTTTAGGATGTTATTGCTGAGATTGGATTGAAACCACCCGGAAGAAGTGATGTGTCGTCGTCATGCTTTCCAATTTTTAGGCATCTGATCATCTTCGATCCAGAAGACAAGCCATACCCGTAAGTTACTGTTTCATCCAATCTTATAAAGATTCTTAAGAACCACGATAAAGTTTCGTTTAAAATCTGATAATGATTTTAGTGGTGCGTGGAAGTATAGTGATGTGATGCGAATGGGAACTGAAGAGGATCGATTGAAGTTAGCGAAAATCGAACGCGAAACTCAACCTGATGACCCAATCAATATTCAATATACAAGCGTAAGTGTATAATTTTACTTATCGAATTTCGGCCAGAGTCCTATAATAAGTAGGTTTTGAAATCAACAATGGACACATATTTTCAGGGTACAACTGGTCAACCTAAAGGTGCTACGTTAACACACCATAATGTTCTGAACAATGCGTACTTCATTGGGATACGTGCTGGTTATCACGAACAGGTAGTAAAGTGCTTTAGTTTAAAATCTTTCCTTCTTTTTTTGAACTAATTTATCAGCATATTTTTATTTTTTCTAATAGTTTTATAATACCTTTAACAATGCTGAGTTGGTGCAAAACTTAGAACCTCAGGAAGCATTGAGTGGTCGTAGAACGACGACCTCGGTAGTGTAATGGATAAACAATGTAGATCGGATATCTGTAGGTGCGGGCCCGAGTCCCACCTGAGGTTCCGTGTTGATCAACTAACTCAGCATCATTAGAGGTATCGCAATCAAGTCATAAAAGGATTTCCTCTACGTTTACGATTATCCAAGAATCCTATGTTTCAGAAAACCATTATTTGCATTCCAAATCCACTCTATCATTGTTTTGGCTGTGTTCTTGGTGTGTTGGCGGCTTTAACACATTTACAAACTTGCGTCTTTCCGGCACCATCATTTGAAGCACTGGCTGCCTTACAGGCTGTTGATGAGGAAAAGTGAGAATATTATACAGTAATGACCATATACGATATTCCTGATGAGTTCATTACCGTATGATGGTCCAATAAAGAAATTGAAATAAATACAGCGTTGATATTCACATGGTAAAGGCTTCTTTTTCCAGTCGATGGCTTTTATTGAAACTTTCAGAAGCTGTTATTATTTACAGCACGGTTTGGTGTTAAGTGAATGTGATAATTCAGATGTACTGCACTTTACGGAACACCTACAATGTTCATCGACATGCTTAATCATCCACAATATCACGACTACAACTATGACAGCATCCGATCAGGTATATGACACAATATGACTTTATTTTTGATTTTGTAAAATTTCGCTTACAGAGTACAGTTTTAAAATGATGGTAGAAAAAAGCAGAGAAAGTGTGTTTTTTTTTGCGTAATGACAATATCTAAACCTTCCTACAATTTTGAATTCATCACAAAACTTTGAGCGTCAAACGAGACCTGAACCCGCATCTACGGATGCCCGGTCTAGTGTGTTATCCATTACTCTACCAAGATCTCCGTTTTGTTATCAGCAGTCTACCGTGAACGGGATTGATCTAATGAGATGATACCGACCTTACACCCATTCGTGATGATAGCTGTGAGACTCGAACCCACGACATAATCTTTTAATAAATGAAGCATTGAGTAATCGTAGAACGTGAACCTCAGTCGTAACTCAAATACCACAGTTGAGAACAAAATCAATAAGTCATGACAAAGTTAATTTAAGATGAAATTTTTAAGGTTTTATTGCTGGTGCTCCTTGTCCGATCACTCTTTGCCGACGTCTCGTTAATGAAATGCATATGAGAGATATGCAGGTATGTGTGTTGCACCAATATTTATTCAGTTGTCCCATAATTTGTTTTATCCGGTTTTTTTTCTGGAATCAAATTTTTGGCACTACTGAGAAGCTGAGGTATGTTTGAGAATGTTTTAACAAGTTTACTCAACGTGTAATCAAGCGCTACATTTGCAGCAGGTTCAATAAGAGTCGAATAGCTCAGCGCCAAATACACTCAGGAGTGCTTCAAGATAAGCTTGATGTCAGTGTAAGGAAGACATTCGAGTAGACCAATACTGCGTTTGGGTCAAACAGTTTTAATGATTGGGCTGTGAGCCGCCGCACTTGCTGACTGCTCCACAGCAAAAGCCAGCTTGGCTCTTAGTTTTTGGAAAATGCGGGACTGTGCGGAATGTGCAGATTAGTACCTCAGTTATCTGACGTTTAGGTGTCATAGGTTTTCTCTGGCTTCCAGCGCTGTACTGCTCCTACTCGACTGATGCGCATTGGAATCTCTTTCGCATTGAAGAAGATATGATCTATTCACTGTCTTGTTTATACTGTTTATGATACTATTATCAATGGTCAATCTGTTGAGCTGCTCTATGTGGGGTAGGTATCGCAGTCATGGCTCGATTCAGCTTATCCTAGAGTGGATGCTGAGTTTATTTATTGGAGGTGATCTGTAAGTAATAACGGACTTCGAAGCAGATGTAGGAAGTTCTTTTAGAACACTTTTCATGGTTATATATATTTTTTTCACCCAGTTGATTACGTAAAATAGACAACATTATCTTGTTTTCTCATCTTTGTGTTACTTCTAGAAGTACACATTAACAATAATAACAATAATGAAATATTTAGGTGTGTTACGGTACCACAGAAACCTCACCAGTATCGTTCATGTCGATACGGGATGATCCACCAGAACAACGTATTAAAAGTGTTGGACATATTATGGATCATTTAGAGGTAAGAGGTCATTGCGAACCTCGTTTTCGTTTTGAAACATACTAAAATTTCGAAAGCTACTTTTATAAGAAAAATGAGTTTTGAATTATTACCAGTACGTTCAGAATCATTTATGTTGAACAGATAGTTTTTATTCCTTCCCGTTCAGTTCATTTTACTGACGAAACTTTGTTGGATATGCAAAATGGGGAAAGCTCATTCTGAGACCAGTAGTGCAGGTTGATATACAGTAAAGGTAACGCAGTAGTAGCAAATGCCATAAAAATGCGAAGGTGGTTCGATTCTACCTCGAACTAAGCATATTTCTGGAGATCAGTCAATTGTGATTAAGATAATTTGCTAAGATAACCTGCATTCATATGGTAATCAGTGCTCACTTTGAGTTGAAGAAGATACCGGGATGAGGTTCAATCTGTATTGCGGGGTGCGCCTACGTATTCGCGTTTTTTGTAACATTGTGGGAAATGATTGAATGCGAGTCTAGTGAATACAGTGACTAGAGGTGGTCACTATTCACCAAGTCAGTGCTGTTTATTTTACCTAGGTTTCTCTGCTACCCATTTACTGAAGCCGGAGAAATAGTAGGCTTGATAGGCTTGAAAAGACTGCGAACTTGCGTGGGCCTGCGTGTGGCACCTTCATCTCAGCGTCATGCGTTACCAGTGCTGCTTGTTTTTTCAAATTACTCTGATGTATCAATCTTCCGACCGTTGACAGATAACAGGTTCCGTAGGCCTGTGGAGGGGGGAAATGGGGGCACTAACTAAGGCTATATTTCAATTTGCATAGTAAACAACAATGTTTATCGACTGGTATATTATTCGAGTGTTTAAAAGTATTATATTCAAGTTTCAGGCCGCTATCGTTGACAAGCATGGTAAAATTTTACCTCGTGGCGAAAAAGGTGAGGTAATTGTGCGTGGTTATTCTGTAATGCGATGTTACTGGAATAACGAAGAACAAACAAAAAAAGAAATCACAGCAGATCGATGGTATCATACGGGGTAAGTCCGTTTTTTTTCTAGAGCTAATTAAACGAAACGTACTAGGAATCCTTATTGAATTACCTCCATGTCTCGCTTAAGGAAGGTGAAGGAAGCCTTTGCTAAGCCAACTAAACGTTACACAGAATTCTTTTCCTCTTTATGTAGATCAAGCAAAAATGTCACTAAAATGTTTGTATCCATTGTAATCCTGCTGAGGAAATCCTTCCTCTGCACAATGTTTTATATTATCAATTCTTTAGCACGTAAAAATAGAAAAAAGCCGTGTTGTATTTGTTGTCTCTAATAAAATCATGTGATAAATTGATAATGATATCCGTCGTATACATACGAGTTTGACAATGTCATCATAATAGTGAACTGTTTCGATGATGATGACAATAAATTTATGCAGAAAATGTATGTCAAAGCACTGACGTAATCTATCTCCTTGTGGAGATGCTCAACTCATTCGTTGTCTTGGTTTCATAGACTTCTTTGAATTATAGTGGTCTATACAATAGCTTGAAAGAATCGGTTTATTGCCATATCAGTTACGCCTAGCCTCTCACATCATCGTTTTACCTATTCATCGACTTCTGAAAAATGGAATACCTAGTTTACGTGGTGCAGAGTCGAACCTAGGTGCATTGTGCTCAAGCATGCTTCTCACTGTGGACCTTTGTACCGTTGTGCTACGCCTTCTATAATAGGTTCATGGAGAGATCAATCATTAAATGAGGAAAAAATTGTAGTTTTCAGATGATCAATACGCTACCGTAATCTGTTCTTGATCTTTTAGTGACATTGCTGTAATGCACGATAACGGTACGATTTCAATAGTTGGGCGTTCAAAAGATATGATTGTTCGTGGTGGTGAGAATATTTATCCGACTGAAGTGGAACAGTTTCTTTTCAAACATCCAAAAATCGAAGATGCTCATGTAAGCGGACTGGGTTTTTTTCTTTAATTTTAACCTTTTCAAATTGTCATAAA
Source organism: Dictyocaulus viviparus (assembly GCA_000816705.1). Lineage (NCBI taxonomy): Eukaryota > Metazoa > Nematoda > Chromadorea > Rhabditida > Metastrongylidae > Dictyocaulus > Dictyocaulus viviparus. The sequence goes on along the minus strand of KN716656.1, from coordinate 19,454 downwards.
TATAAACTATGTTCCATTAACCTCAGCAGTTGTTAAACAACCGTCATTGTGTTTGTCAAACAAAAACAAGTGCAACTCAAAGAACGTCCCAGAAAGATTCCATGCGAATGTTTTACCTCATTGTTGACTCCTTAATTCATATGTAATTACTGATATTTATCACATATTTCGTGAGAAGAAGCAACTTATAAAATGAAATAGACATGTATTGACATCAGAAAAAATGATTGATTTTGGATCGTTGGCGTTCCTGATGAACGATATGGTGAATCGGTTTGTGCATGGATTCGTCTACAAGAATCTGCTGTTGGAAATGTGACTGAAGAAGACATTAAGGAATGGTGCAAAGGAAAAGTTAGTGATTTTTCATTGACAAAAAAAAAGCCGTGAGGTTATGAAGCCTTTATTACTACGATGGTATCCTTGACTCATTTGCATAATTCAATGTTAGTCTCAGTATCGTATGATAAGATTCGTCTACTAATTCTAAAGTTTCCAATAGAAATATTTCAGATCGCTCATTTCAAAATTCCACGCTATATACTCTTCAAAAAAGAGCACGAATTTCCGTTAACAGTTACTGGAAAGGTGAAGAAATTTGAAATCAGAGAGCAATCAAAGCTTGAACTTGGTCTACAGCAAGTCACATCACATTTTCAAGAAATGTGACACATTCATCGACAGCATCATCACGAAGCAAAGCCAACAAATGATACGGTAGTGATCGAAAAACGCTGTATTCCCCCTATTAAATTCTACTTCATAATTTTTGACCCCTTGAATCTATTTATTCACCTTTTATCTAGTCCATATCGTAATCGATAATTGCGTTTTGAATAGATCGTGATCGTTCTGACGACGAGACACCTTGCTTACAACACGCAAACGTATACGTGTGACTGACTCCGTATGAAACGTATATATCAATCCATCAATCAATCGATCGATCAATCAATCAATAATCAAATCGCATAGATTATCAGTGTTTCAATGCTTTACATAAAGCTTAGAAACAAAAGAAACAATAGAGTAAATTTCATATGTAAGCATTTTTATTCTTCTTTAACGATACGAATGAAACCGGTACGAAAGCTTATGGGTCATCATCGACGAACGAGTTCACTAAACGTTTTAATATATTTTATAGAATGTCAAAGTTCACATAAAATACTTGAACGACGAATTAGAAAATCTGACAGCATTGTAATACTTTGTATTCGTAAAATTTCTATGAATTCTTAATTACACCGATCAATCGACAGAAATTTTTTGCCTTCATTTATTTTATGTTGTATTACCTTGTTATTTTATTACCAAACATTATTCTTCTTGCCTAATTAGAATACGGCTTCATTCTATATCGCTCTACCGTAATCTTTTCTTTCGTTGTGTAGAAGTTCGTAGTGTTCTTTTTTTACTACCGAAGTATTTAGGTTACTGTATTGCATGACGATTGCTTTAAAGCATATAACCGTATATATATATATCTCGTCGGTTTCTGTTTCATGTCTTGTTTACTGTTTATGTTAGTTTATTCCTTCGAATCCTACTAGAATCTCTTTCTAAGATGGCGTTTATAACGCACAGTAGTTTAGTGTAGAACTTTCGAGTTCTTGTGAATAGACATAACTGTGATGCGTAGTTTTGTCGTCTAAGTACTTAAGGTGATCAATGTTTACTACTTTCTCTAGTAATATCCGTGCTTAAGTTATTGATTGATCAATAACATAAGTATGACCATAAGATTCTAATCGATATCCATCATATCTATTCTAAAATAAGTATTATCGATATGATGAAATCGTTATATTAACTGACTAAACCTCCTATATTACGTCAGTCAAACATCATTGCGTTGTTTTCGTTAGACCTAGCAAAAAACAAATCTCAAGCAGATATAGTGAATTTTCATGAATATGTTTCTTTTTTTTTGCTTGCATACATATATAATTAGGCTATTTTTTCTTCCTCTTCATGTCCTTTTCCATGCCCAGTACTGCTTCTTCTGTTTCTAACGTGTTCCTTTCTTCTGTTTTTTTTTCACTTTGTTTATTTGTTTACATTTACATAGATATCGTAATCGTTTTTCATAGATGTTTCTTATTCAGTCGCTATACAGTATTGACGTTGAACATCATTCAAATCGGATAGTCATAATTGTATTATGTTATTGTATTTTTTTTTCTCATCATCTCACAAACAAAATACAATATCAGTAATAAAATACATTGAAAAAAAATACAACGAAGTTTGTACTTAGGTGAGACTGAGTCATTTCCCAATTTGGTAAGGACAGCACTCATTATTTTCCTTACATTCGTAATTGCTAGGGCATTGCGAATTTACACAAGGTCCTGAAAATCGATCATGTTTACGATTTTACAACATAATTTCTCTTGTGTTCTAATACTTTTTTTTTATTTCAATAGAAAATCACTCAATAGAAATCAACTAATCGATCATTATGATTAATGATATGAAGCCATTTGCCTGGTCGCCTAGTTCTCAAAAAAAAAAGTTGCTTTCAGAAACGATGTCAAGTTCACATTTGATGAGGTCGTTACCCTCATAAACAAAAAAAGTTGTGGCAATATTAGATCTATACGATAGATATGATGGCATCGTTCAACCCAGCTTCTCCAGAATATTACGAGTCGACCTAGCTGTGGTAAGTGAGGCGGTATCTTGAAGAAGAGCAATGACATTGAGTCGTTTCGGAAGTCTCTCCGCACTGCTAAAATCACTCTCCGGACTACTTCGTATACCTTGGTATTGTTTCTATGTTTGCAGTCGAGTAGTTACCAAAACAATATAGTGTTTCAATCCCATGAGCTCAAAGGCGTAATCTTTCTAGCATGAAATTCGAGCTTTGGTTAAGCTAGCGAGTCTTCATCATGAGGCATCCGCTAAGTGTGACGCGTGTTATTTTCGTAGTAGTCCTAGATCTCATCCTTGATGAGATTTATTCGAGAAAGTACTTGCTGCAGAAGGTTCCAACAAATAGTCAAATATGCAGTGTGGTCATGGTCTGTAAATGTATGAGATATCTAGCAAAATATCACACTGCAGTAGCCGACTTTATCTAAATGGGAAGCAGCGCTGGCTTGGTGCATCGTGGTATACTCCACGGTGCCGTTTATCCGTAAAAGATACATTACCTATATAAAAGTTTTTATAATTGATTCCATATATAGACAGCTTCTACGAACCGATACTGGTTCCGTACTCGCAACGACAACACACGTTTTGCGGTGTACAGGTGAAGCCGACAGGACATACTCCTCCCAGTTGACAATAACCGGCAGACATTTCTCGACCGTCACACAGCGGAATCGGTGCTAAACGTATTGTAATCTGAGCAATGATTCATTTTATCTCCTATAGATTAGAACTACTTTAGTTGTGGTTGTTCCAAACAAAATTTTTTTTACCTATGGGCGGAGTTATCGTAGTAGTTATTAGTGGATAGTAGCCGGTATTCTAAACATAAATTATCAATACATACATTAAGAGTAGTTTCGGAGAAGATCAAAAGTACTACAGATTGATTACCGTACAACAACCTCCATTGCAGAAGTAATTGGCATTGAAATTCTGGCAATAAGTTGTTGTAGAACACGGGATTTGACAGTTCGATATGCATGTAGTGCATGGGCAGGCTAAGAAATGAGAAAAATGAAACTACCAATACGATTAGGTAGGAACAAAAAAAGAGAAGTCATTTCACATATGCAGAATACCTCATGCCCTCAAATGATCAAAATGATCATTAGGTAAATATTTTCTCATATTACGAATTCTTTTAAACGGCAAGAGTGGCGTAAGTGGTCCTTTTTGCCATAATCTATACCTGGTAGCGAACACCTCAAGTCACTATGTAACACACGAACTTAAACACAAAGTGAATTTTAAAGAAATGAGTATGCATTTCTGATCTCTTAAACCCAGCTCGGCTCAAAGCTTCATAAGCCTAATAATATGGATACAGTAAAGAAATGCTTCCATCCTGGTTTCATCCACGTGATTTTCATGGAAAACATGAAAAAAATTTATGAATTCGATACAGTAGGGATACCGCTCAAACACCTCCGATACATCACTAAGGCAAAGAATGAGAGGCGCATTTCTAAGAAGAGGGTGATCTCTTGGCTTTTTCTCTTCTACACTGCTGATGGTGATAAGATACGTTTTTGCATTAACTTATCCTTGTTGCGAGATCCGGCTACATATTCGTGTTCCAGGCGATATCGCGACAGTGACATGCAAATCAATTCGCGGCCGTCCCAGGCTCACCATACCCGACACCCCTCCTGAGTTGATAAATTGTTACAAGGGGAATCTGGGTATGATAAGCATTACTGACTTGGTGGAGAGTGGTCAGCTGAAGTCAATGTATAGACCAGGATCACATTCAACTACCTCCACGATATCACGTCAAACACGAATGCGTAGGCGTATTCCGCTAAAGCTTATCTTATTTCTTCTTAAAAATTCGAAAAAACAGAAACAGTAAGGATGAGTGAAAGCCACAAAATGGTTGATACTGTGCTGGATGTATCAAATAAGCCACTTTTTAAAACTCTTTTTCACTTATGAATATTAATAAAGTCTTAGAATGACTCACGAAAATAGGACGTGTACTGAAATGGACTGTTCCCACAAAGGTAGTAAAGTAAATAAGAATACTGTCGTCGACGACGTGGTCGTATCTGCTTGTCGTTGGACACGTTGCCAACGGTCAAATCAATGAGGAATATGACGAGGACGATCACCAGAATTCGTCGCAAAATCATCTTTTACTGAAATGAGTAGTGGAAGAGTTTACAAAAAGACAAAATCAATAATTTTTCTAATTTAAATAAAATCTCCATTGAAGAAACTTTGTACATTTAAAAATTAATGGAATAGAATGGAAGAAAAATTGAAGCACACCGTAATCAGACACAGTTGACGTAGTTCGACAGAAAAGAAAAAAGAGCAACACATAAAAAAAAAGAAAATCAAGGGAAGTTTCAGGTGAGTTGCCAAAAACCAACATAGCTGTTTTAAATAGAGTTAGGAGGAGATCGTCATCATCTTGACGTAATGCAAATATTAACTCGTTGGGAAATTTGGAGTAAGGATTAACCACCACCAAAAGGCAAAGCGATTCGTCATCGTTCTATTGACAAAAACAAAAAAAATACGCATATATTTATTTTTTTTTCTATGCTCTTCAGCTTCAGCTTTAACAAGTATATTGAAGGAATATCCACAGAAAAGCTACGCATGATGATAAAAATTTCCTTCTGACAAAGAACAATAAGTACCGTATTGCAGTACCGATCAATCCATCGTTTTTTTTTGTTGCCTATGCATTCAAAATGAAACTGTTTTTCTTTTTGTTTATGTGGTACATAGAGATCACTGGACTCGAATAATCAGCAAGTAAATCAGAATCGCTGAAAATATTATTTACAATGGAGAAGCTTCCTACATTGGAGCACAACGTTTCATCCAATAAATTGAGGATTCTCGATTGTTCAAAAGAAGCTCATTAGTGCTCTACGGCTGACACCTACAAGCTTCTTGTAAATTTAATCTTACAAAGATAGGTCGGCTAGGTAGTAAGGGTTCGTTGAAAATTCCTATACCTCGGAACCATTGATTAAAAATATGAGAGGTAGGTCAAAGCTTCGATTAAAATCGAATGATACGAATGTTATGAGAATTGGCTGTGATTGGTTTCCAGAAGTTTAGGGCGTACAGGTGTCATCATCAATTAAAGTTTAAAAAATATTTCAATAGTGATTCCATTAAAAAAACACAGTATTAGTAATTTTTTATAGATATTGTACCATTATTTTTTAGTGTTATGCCAACAAAGCATTGAATTTTAAAAACTTGTGCAAACGGGATCGGATATGATATAGAACTTTTCATTTGGTGTAAACATTAATCAGATCTACAAAAGAATAAAAATTCATGATACGATAAGTTTTAGTGTTCATCAATCGCTTGAGGCTGCATGCGCCTCCTACGCGCATTCGGTTTCAACTTGATATCGTGCCGGTGAATTAGCGCGAGCCTGGGCTATACAGTAACTTGAGTTGACCACTCTTCACCAAATCAATGCTAGTTATCATACCTAGATTTTCCTGATATCAATTTATTGAATTCGGAAGGTTGAGGTCTTGGTAAGCCTACGAGGTCGCCGTGTACTGATTCAGGCTTGTGTGTCACTGTGGCACCTCCACCACTACACCACTACGTTACTGCAGCATATTAATTAAATTACGACACTTTTTTCAGATTCCTTTCATAGAAAATATTTTCGAGCGTTTTATTTTTTGGCAGAAATGAAAACAACTCCAACGATGCTTAAGCGATAATTTTAATTGTAGTGTCAAGTAGTAAAGCAGCCGATAGAAATCGTATATCTTTAAAATGAGGAAAAAAACTAGTGAATTAAATACTTGCTTAAAAAACAGAGTTACTTTGTTGACTCAGAAGTAGATCAGCGACGATAAATTAAAGATCAATAAGTGATAGTGATAGAATAGTCTGAATGTTTCAATCATTTACCGGTACAGTTGAAGCTAGAAAAATCATTCTTAATACGAGAACCTGATTGAGCATATATTGATTAAAGTTATCAAAATTTCTATCTAAAGATATGACAGAGTATACACTACACATCAAAAGAATAATCAAACTCGTTAACTAGTGAACATGTAAGCTTGTCTTTTGAAAAATCAGATCGAATCGTTTAGTACTTCATCTGATTTTTTTTTATACTTCATGGTGCTCAACGACAGATGATTCATTGAATATATGAATCATTCACGAACGACTAGTACAAAAAAAAGTCATTTTCATTGAAAAAAGAAACCAGATGTGTTCTTTTAAGGCGGAGAATCGTAGTTGTTTTATGACGTTACTCATATTCTGGAGTGAAATTCGTAAACAGAATTTGTAATGAATCCTTAAACTATACGAAAGTAAATAGAGCTATTTTTCCAATTGTAAAAGTAATATCTACTAACTCTAAGGCAAACTATGCTTATAATCAAAGCATTCTTCACAAACATTTGATTTTCCATCTGAATATTCATGCACTGTTGAATAGTACGTCAAGCTTCTTGATGAACACATGAACTCCTTATCAGTGAAGTTGGATAACTGATAACTCTACGCGTTTCTTTGGTGATTATTTGTGTATGGTGAGATTTTTCTGGAATAATACACTGCGAATTTCCTGAGCCTGGTCAAGCCGCAACATCGACGGTGGAACAACGAGTGATTGAAACAAGAGCTCTTAAAAAAGCTATCATCTATTAATATCGTAAAAAGATCTTTCGAAACGATGATTAGAGTCCTGTCCTCCCGCACGCTTAAAAAAATAACACAAAAAAGGAAGCAAGGATTGAAACTTGCACCTCATCAATAACTTTATTTACTGCTTCTCATGCCATCGGGTACTCATTTCAGATCGTCAGAGCACACATAAAGTCAGTTGTTCTAATGCACGAAGCTCAAACCTACAGGCGAGCAGTGAGACTGGAGATATGCTTGTTTAGCCTTATGTTTTTCATAGCTCTAAGGGCGTTCTGCCAAAAGTTTCTCATTGCTTTTTCGTTTCAAAGGCAGTCGCTAGAGTTAAGAATCAGAGGGACATTGTCATAACATGACAGTATTTTCATCAACTCTGTGGTATGCTTATGATGATTAGTTTACTTCAGGGCAGTTCGCCGTGTAAAGGTGGAAACGTCGAACTACTAACCCTCATTTGCCGCACTAGCTTTTTTCCTCTCTGTGTTTTTATAATTTAAAAGCAATATTTGTTGCGAAATACTAACGCTATTGTATTGCCATGTTTCTAAAAGTGGTTAGCTATTGGAGTGTTCGATCCGCGAAGATAAACTATTAGTGAGATGACCTCGTAATTCCATTTGCTGCACAAATTATCGAGTAATTCGGGCTTAGCTTTTTCTAGGCAGAAACTCATTAGAAAATTGAGGTTTTCGTGCTCCAATTAGGAATTACACACGGGTGCGAACCTAGGCACGTATAGGAACAATTTTGCCCGTTGGCGAGTTTGTACGTTTCATCTTCTCTTTTTTTTTCAACTGCAACGTAGGTGGAGAGTTATTTTTATTCTTCAGGTTGTTAAACATGATTAAGTCGTTCACGTGATATCATTACTCTGCGTCTGCGCACCAAACTGCGATCCCTAGATACCATGATAGACGGTAGTATCTGATTTCGATTTATTTATTTTTTCAATGAATTTCTGGATGGAATGTTATGACTGTGGCAGGTTTATATTAGCCCTAATAGTGTACTTTGTAATGCTGGTGTTTAATTATACATAGGCTGATATTTTCGCGTTTACTGAAAACTGAGTAGAAGTAAGCCTACAGTGTAACTTATCAAATTATGTTCTTGAATTAATTTATCAAATTTAAATGTGTTCGCAACTTTTTGCCTAAACTTACGATCAAACAGTTTGTGAAACTTTTCAGTTAACGCATGTAGCACAGGTCTGTGTACAGATATAGTGTTAGAAACTTCACGTTGGCTAATCATATCAGGACCAATGTATATTATTCAGTAACACTATCGTAGTAAGAAAGTCCTAGTACTTCAGTGTATTGTAGTACATTCCAAGAAAATTTGGTAGTATGGCGTTCTTTTTTTCAATATATTTCGATATCAATACGATTGCAATTATCTCATCCCAGAAATCGTAATCCCTAGTTATTTTATGCCTTTGAGAGCAAAGAGTGACCTTAACGTATATAATGATATTTTCTTTATTTTACTATTGATTATGCAAAAGTTTGGTTAGCACGACAAAAATTTTGTGTGGTCAATTTTTTTTGTAACCCAAACCATTTAGACGACTGCAATGAGCAAGTCGGTGTACCTAACGTAATAGCGCTGGTTGGTTTGCCTGCAAGAGGGAAAACATATATATCGCATAAGTTGTGTCGATATTTAAATTGGATTGGTATCAAAACAAAAGGTATGTTTGTAGGTGTATGTAAGTGTGTCTGCAATTAGCTAGGCTTTTCTTAATATTCCGACAAAACTTATTGTGGATCCATGTGAGTTGTTGGATGTTGTATACTGGATAAGATGATAGGCCGATATAGATCATGAATGCATCGTTATTCCTAGATAGATCATACGAATTTCTAAAGAACAGAGGACTTTCGCGTGGAAAAATTCAGCTTGAACTTGTGTGTTGAATTAATACCAAGATATAAAGTAGGAAAGCCATATGCGTTACCGTGAAGGGTAAGTCCAATAGTTATGGCTTTATTCAGCCCGGATAGTCATGTATTATTTGAATATTCCATTTGTTTAAAAGTGAGCAAGTAAGCAAGGAGTGAAATGCATATTTATGATGTTGTCTAGGTGAAAATTAAAGTTTACAATTTTATCGTTAAATTATTTGTAACTTGGTTTGATTCAATCATTACATATTATTGTGTAATATATAAATAAACAGCTTTCAATGTTGGGGACTATCGACGGAAAGCAATCAATTATGAAGTCGAAGGAGAACTAGATTTTTTCAGTCCATACAATGCCATTGGTACTAGTATTAGAAAGTTAGTCGGATTTTTCTCTGGCTTTCTTTTTTGACGTACTTTATGGGACGTCAGTGACATGAGTTGCCACTTATTTAGCGAATGTGCTCGATTGGCAATCGAGGATATGGGCAGGTACTTAGAAGCCAAAGAAGGAGAGGTCGCTGTACGTTATGGTTAAACATTCGTGTTTTTAATTCAATATTGTGCATGTGCAATGATGATATGATATTCAAACCTATATCCTTTATTACTCAGATCCTAGATGCGACTAATACTACTCGGGCTCGGCGTCGCTTCCTCATGGACTATTGTCGGCGTGCGGAACTTGCTCCCGCTTTTCGAGTATTCTTCATTGAAAGTGTTTGCGATGACCCAGACATAATTAATTCTAATATCACGGTATGTGTAAAACGCGAATATTCGAATATACTTGGTTTGACTCGAATTCGTGTTATGGTTATTATCATCACTGAATTGCTACTTTTGTTAATATTGGCGACGAATTTCACAACAATATTAACACTTAGCAGCAAAAGTAATATAATTTACTCAAAAATATCGAGTTTAATACAAAGCAGATCATAGAAAACTGGTAAGAGTTAGCATTATTATATAGTTATTGGTCATTATTCATGTCATTATTATTATGATACACATCCACAAGTGCACTAATGGCAATGGTATGATCACTTATATCAGCATTTACGATATGTATTATTTGTGAGATTTATTAAATTTGATGTCATATATCAGGAGGTCAAGATCAACTCTCCTGATTACAAGGGAAAAATGAGCGAAGAAGAGGCTAAGGAGGATTTTATGAAGCGCATAGAGAATTATAAACTGCAATATGAGCCGATAGATCAGGAAATAGATGACGATCTTTCCTTCATCAAGGTAGAAAATTTTTCTTCGTTTTTTTTTCAACATGGAGTAAATTTTTTGTTTGCCAGAGTGTAATAGATTCTATTTGATTGTTGGAGGTTATTTAACAAAAATGTACAAATGGCTGAAATGATTGCAGCAAAGTTTAACTTATAATTTCTATTTGCTACGGACTTTTTAAATGTAGTGAGGATATATCTAATTTATTTTAATATTGAATGGGATTACTAAGTAGGAATGTACACATTGAACAGAGAAACATCCCGTATAGCACTGTGCAGTATTTGCGTAGAATGAACTTGGAGAATGGAAACGTATTTAAATGAATAATGGTTTTTAAATATCTTTTGAAATGCTCCTTAAGGTCCTCGAGAATCATTCCACAGTAATTAATTCAATAGGGATGGAATATATATTTATTAATATGTTAGAATAAATCCATGGTAGTGCTTCAGTTGATAAAGCACTTCCTTATCATTGTATATGTCTGGATGTAGTCTTCTTTTCAGGTAATGAATGCAGGCAAGTCTTTCTTCGTCCATAATGTTAAGGGTCATATTCAAAGCCGAGTTGTGTATTTTCTTATGAATATCCACCTACTTCCTCGTAGTATTTATTTAACACGGGTTAGTTTTTGTTCTATTTCTTCATTTTGTTTAGAAGATGGTGCATAAATCATTTTTTTTGAAGTTTTTTTTCTTCGCTCATTAATTAATTTTTTCAAGCATGGCGAAAGTGAATACAATCAAATTGGACGACTCGGTGGAGATAGTCCCTTGAGTGAAAACGGTCTTCGTTATGCGGAGCGACTCAAAGAGTACTTCATGGTGCGTTATATCTCTTATTCATAACTATGTTGATAATTAGTTTTTTTTTTTCAGAAAGAGTCTCTAGAAGATTTGCGAGTATGGTCATCTCAAAAAATACGTGCGGTCCAAACAGCATCACGAATACAAGAGTTAGCAACGAATGTCGAGTATTGGAAAGTGCTCGACGAAATTGATGCGGTTAGCTAAACTTGTTGTGGAAGTTTAGATAAACACTTCTCATTTAATCACATATTTTATGTTGTGTATGTCATTGTGGTAATTTTAAACAGCTGAACTTAAGGGCATTTGTGAAGGGCTGACATATGAGGATTTTGAAGCCAGGTATCCCAAACAGTTCGCAGAGAGGGACAAGGATAAATATCATTATCGATATCCCAGTGGAGAAGTGAGCCTGTTATTTCCGTTCTTGTTGCTGGGGATCTATTATTCTTATTAATTGCTTATTTTAGTACCATTACAGAGTTATGAAGATTTGGTTGCGCGACTTGAACCAGTAATTATGGAGCTTGAGCGCCAGTCTGATGTGCTTGTTGTTTCTCACCAGGTCAAAATAATTGGAATCTTAAAGTTTTGAGCTTAGCACCCACTGGAGATATTTTTAACAAATCTCGTTATTTGTGCTATTCAGATGTATTTAGGCTGTCCTTCGTTGCATTCTGGCGTATTTTACTAACAAAAATCGTGAAGAATTGCCTTATCTTAAAGTACCTCTCCACACGGTTATCAAGCTTACACCAAAAGCGTACTCGTGTGAGGTGGAAATGTTCAAGTTCGACGTTGATGCGGTCAATACATATCGTGAAAAACCTGGTCATCCGGTCAGTTGTTTCTCATTTTTTGTTATGTCGTGGTTGGGTTTCACAGGATTTTGTTATTTCTTTCGTAACAGGTGTTCCTTGTTAATTTTGTACTGTCATCTGAATTTAACGGCAATAAGTGTGAGAAGACCATTTGTTTTCATTCTACTACTTACGTCATTATAATTATGTTTTGGTACACTCTTTTAGAATGTTTAAAGTATTCACATATAAAGGAATGGTTTTGCTGAAAATTAGGATATCACTGTTAGTCGGAATTTGCTGTATCCTGGAATCAGTTAGCTATAATGTGGTATTATGATTGAGAAGTAGCTATTTAGAAATAAATATGTTTATTCAGTGGGAAGAGGACAATGGGGTGGGCTACTGTCACTCACCATGGTAGGTTTTTTGGTTTGATGTTGTGAGATGGGAAGGTTAAAATGTGTGTATAAACAATTTTTGTTTCATTATTTCATAAATACATTTATCTCTAGAGGATTCAGAGCATGTGATTGATATAAATACGTTCTTGTGGTGTGAAGTCGGTCTATTTTATTTCTTGTGTTTATGTTGAGATGCATGATTTCTTGCGTAATCCTGAAAGTGCGCGTTGTTTAAATTTTCAGGTTTTTTTTTTGCTTTCAGACCAATGATGACTCCATGACAAATATCAGCAACACAAGATTAATGTCAGTTTCGGCTCTATTCCCTACTTAAGATTATAGTCTTGAATGATTTCATTTATTGGATATGTTCTTTAGATGATATATTGATCCATTGACTGAAGTTGATTGTAGCATCATTTACTTTCCAGGATTTCTGTTTAATAAATCGAATATTTTATATTTTAAAGTGATTAGTGGCTAATATTGTTTAGTTTGCTCAATTTTATGGCTCGAATTTTATCATTATGTATATATGTAATAGGCTAATTTGCTTGATTTTAATGAGTCAGAGTAGGTTTATTTATACCTCAATTATTTCGTGTTTTCAATCTGCCATATAAAGTTTTTCCATTATATCAGTCATCGTTTGATATGAGGTGACTTCTCAGTGTTATTGATAAAGTGCTTTTTCACACTTATTTTTTGAGAGACAGATTGTTTTCGAGGTTTTGTTTTAGTCTTCTGTGTATGATGTTCCTAATCTAGGTGCAAAGGACTATAAAATGTCCGACGAATGGGTAAGACAATGATGAAATATAGTATAACTTTTGACTATTGAAACATGTTTTTCAACTTTACCCATCTCTAGGGTATGGTTCAGATAGCTGCACTTCGATCAGGTCCTACTGAGAAACAGTTTTCTGGGCAGTTTCCCGGCGAACGAATAGAAGTTATTGGTTGGAGTCTTTGATCTTTGAGATTTCTATGTAGAAGTTTGATATGGTGTACGAGCTCATAGGATCACTATATTTGATATTCCTAGTATACAGATCGAAATATCGGCTATCTGTCACCGATTGGGAAAATCTCAGGGCGTGTACTGATTACTAGATATCGGTTGAGATTCGAAGGCAGTGACAATGTCAGTATTATATTATATAATATTTTATCTCACCTGTAGTGCAGTATAATCTAATATGTTACGTTTTGCAGGCTTGTCATTTTGAGGTACCCCTTGGGTGCATTTGTAAAGTTGAGAAAGTTGGCCATTCCACTGTTAGTCGAAGTGAGCATTCGTATGGAGTATTAATTGGGTGCAAGGTTATTCATATTAAATTGGATATATCGTTCATATTAAATGTGATTGCTACATCTGCTTGATTCGATATATTTTTCAAATGAAGTTATTTTTCTGCTCTCCACTATCGAATATTCTACTTGTGTGGTCTTTAGGATATGCGTAACATTAGATTTACTTGTCAACCCGCTACACATAGTCGACGGCCATTGTATGACGCATTGCTTCGATATGCATTTCCAGTAACAAATAAGCTAGTAAGATTTGATATATGTGTTTTTTATTTCTCAAAAGTTCAAACTATTGATTTATGTTAGGGTATTTTTTGTTTATAATCATTTCATATCCGGTTGCACAGATAATTTTTCAAAGTGGTAAGGTTTCCTTCGTACTGAAAGAGTTTGAGCGATTTGATTGCATAGGTCACCTCAGGCAGTTTTTCAATCCATCAGTATCTACAAACCGTTTGTTATGAGGCGTTTTATTTGTATTTAATATTTCGTGATCTTTACATTTGTCGAAGATCTAGTTTTTTTTTGAAGTAGCTGGGTGGTTAGCGAGTCTATGGCTTACAATCATCGTACTTTAATCTCATAAGTAGATTTATCTTTCCTTGTAGATCTTTTTGAGTTGGTTTTTTGACTATCTTGCGTCATCTTTCATAGTTTTGTTGAAATCAAGAGAAATTATAAAGTTTTGTGACAGATTATTCACAGAGGTGAAGATTGTCATATATCTGACTCAGTGTTTCATAATTTATTATGTCTACTGGAGTGCCTTAATTTTGTTTATGTAGATTATGAAACAACTTATATAAAAGATTAAAAGACATGATGTTCAATAAGATATCTTAGACGTTTTGTTAAAACGACGATTTGGTGACCTTGTACCAATAGTATTAAAATCTATTGCCACAGTGCGTGAGTAGCACTTAAAAAATCGGCCGTCCCATAATTATCGATGGACATCTGTTTTAATTTTCAATCATAATTTAACGCTTGAAAACATATCTGTATGAAAAATTGATTACGTCTGGGATCATTTCATTGCAAGATTATAGTCATAATTACAGCCACTGTATGCGTTTTTGTATGCTCAAGCTCTGCAAGAATCGTCACCTCCACCACATTCGTCAAAACCTATGATTAACGGCTGGACACTCTATGATGCAAAAATCGAATTAAATAGGCTTGGTGTTCCAAATGAACAGTGGGCCTTAAGTCAGCTTAACCATGATTACGAATTTGCTGATACCTATCCTCGACTAGTGAGCTGTTAGGTGTCATCTTCGTGATCTACAAGCCAGTATTATAATTTAAACGTTCAGCTAGCTATTCCAAGCGCTGTAGAGGGAAAGGGAAGAGATTTTATTGAAAAGGTTGGAGAATATCGAAGTCGACAGCGTATACCGGTATGTTTATGTTTTTTCGAGCTCAACTCTATAGAATAAGTTTTTCTTTTAAATGGTTGAGCATTGTTTCCCAATTTTAGATTATTATTAGAGTTCAATGTTTAAAGGTGTTAAGTTGGTTGCATCCTGTCACCCAGGCTTCCATAACTCGCTGCTCACAACCAAAGTCGGGTATGACCAATCGAAAATGTGCTGAGGATGAGTGGTATTCTCATTATTTTTATTCTTAAATTCCTCTTGTTTCAAGCTGAAGCCATTATAGGTTTTTAAAACAAATAGTTCTTGCAAACGCAAATGCTCATCAGTTACTTATTTTCGACGCTCGCCCCATAGTTAATGCTAAGGTATATTCAGAACAACACTATTATTTTTTGTTTGTCTGTGGCCGCATTTTCAATTGTGTGGTAACAAATAGGATAATTTAGTTCAACTACTGTTTTATGTATCAGCATTTTTTTAGGTGAATAAAGCCAAAGGTGGAGGTTATGAAGAATCATATGAAGAATGTGCTCTTTTGTTCCTTAATATCCATAATATCCATGTGGTCCGCGAATCGTTCGTTGTTCTCCTTCACTTATTTACTGATTGAATATTAATAATAACGAGTAAATAATTTTACGTAACAACTTTTACCTGTCGTGTATATTTCTCTGAAATTTCAGGTTGAGGAAATTGAAGGATTGTTTGTTCCCACGAGTGGACGAGAAGAATTATTTAAAATTGGTGGATGAATCAAAATGGTTGAACCACATTCAGTCAATAATTGAGGGTGCAGCACAAATTGTGTCTGAAGTTGAACGAAATCGAAATTCTGTACTTGTGCATTGTTCAGACGGCTGGGATCGTACTGCTCAGGTATGTGTAGATATTCTTATTCTGTTAAAACGAATTGTTTTTGATTCATGCTTGATACACTGGAACGTCGAGGTTTGTTGTGAATCGTCATGAGCTGTAAATCATTTATTATGCTAATATCTGGTTGGAATAGTAAGTCTTGGATAATATTTCTATTCATATTTATCAAAACGTGATTTCGTTCAAACTAGTGCTTTTTAGTTAGTATTGTGGTGAAGATCTTGTGTACTTCCGCAAGTGTTGAGTTAATCGATTTCATAATAGTAGTGGGGAACTGCTAAAAATAAAACTTGGTTGCGACAAAGTCTTTTTGATTCAGTTGACTTCTCTGGCTATGGTTCAGCTGGATCCATACTATCGTACAATCAAAGGTTTCGCCGTATTGATTGAAAAAGAGTGGTGCAGTTTTGGACATAAATTCGCTCATAGAATAGGTACCAACTTGTTAATTTTGTTTTTGCCATACTTTTGGCATTAACTAGAACCACGCTGCATGATAGGTCACGGAGAAGATAAGCCTTCGGATGGCGAACGGTCTCCAGTGTTTGTGCAGTTTATCGATTGTATATGGCAACTTCTACAACAGGCTAGTGAGAAGTAGTCTTTTTATCTTTTCTGAAGATGATGTGATCCGTTTTATCATTGATTTCAGCATGGATGTCATTTTGAGTTCAACTCATTTCTACTAGTAACAATACTGGATGAGTTATATGCATGTAGATTCGGAACATTTCTGTTCAATAGTGAAAAACAACGTTTAGTTGACAATGTAAGACAATTTTGGAATAGACGTTGAACGGTTAACTAGTAACTTGGTTTTTTTAGAAATGTATAAAAAACACTGTCTCTTTGTGGACGTACGTACTCGAAAATAAGGCCTTATTCTTGAATCCGCTATATAATAAAGGTAGGTTATATCACTGGGTAGAAGGGAGTTTAATACAATCCTTACGATCTACTCTTGATTTTTAAATTAATAGTTGGCTCGGTTTCTTGTAATTCAACTTGTTTCACAGCTTTTTCGCTGAACAATTTTTTCAACATAATAAGTAGTTAGGATTTGGCTGCTAGTTTTGTAATTTGGGGTAGGTTGATAGTGTCTTTGAATGCGCGTCTGACATTATTCAAGTTGAGAAATGCTTGTTGCAAAATATTTCAATTATAGAACTTCCATAGAATCACATATGTCTTCTGAATTTGTTGTTGATTGTAATGAGTTGTCTGATATTTTTTGTTGTTTATTTATCGTCGCATATTGACCTGATGGATTTGTCCAATTTTCAAATGGAATGTTTGACAATATTTGTCTTTGATGGGAAAAGACGTGAGTGCTGGGGTCGTAATGTAGTAATTTGACAATCGCCTGCCGATTATTATGTATTGCAAAGTATCGCATAACACTTCTACTTCTTTATATATTTTCGCTGTTAAGTCTTTAATGTTTTTAAAATTTATAGGCTTTGTTTTGTAGACATTTACGGCTTATCGTTGTTGTTAGAAAAGTTAGATTCTACAAAGTTTCAGTTTTGTTTACGGATACCAGAGCATAGCAACAATAATAGGGCTAAATCAAGTTGTTTGTAATAGAGATTATTGCCAGAATAAAAATTTTTAATTAAGGCAACCTTCTCAAAGTTCATTATATTTTAGTACTTGTAATTATATTCTTATCAGGAGATCAGCGTACTGTTCTTAGTATGAATTCCTCAATGCGTGTACTTCGAGTGTGGACAGAATATTACGCGAGATATAATCCACATGTCATTGCACCGGGCTCATTGGTTAGTACGAGTTAATGTATGCCTTTATTAAGAATGTTCAAAAAGGACCTGCAAAATGTAGAATGTAATTACTTATATCACAACGCATATTTTAGGCTGCAAAACGCTATGCTCTGCAACGTGCGTGCGGGAAACGAGCCCTTGTTGAAGAGTTAGTTAGTCTTTCACAAGCTTGAGCACGGCTAGAGAATGATTCAAGTGGAGAAATCTGCGCGTTATGGAGATCATGAATTATGAATAGCCAATATATTCATATCAGAAGCATCGAGTATGACAATTTAACAAGACTTTTGTTCACGTATATGTAAAAAATGTGTAAATTGATAAGAATATCATTTTAGTTGTATTGAATTATTTTTCTTTTTAATTATAAGTTCATGTGCGACTCAGGCAGAAGTGTGTTGCTTGCTTCTACTTTATTTGATCTACTATTCCATGAAACATGCAAAAGATTCTCTAACATCTCAGGTAGTTGTTAAATAATTTGAATTTTTGTATTTTGTCTCGTAGTTAGTATTATTTATGAAAACTGTACTCTCGGTGAAGCCATTTCTTGATGATTCTTCCATCAAATTATCTATGTCAGGAACGGATTACTCAGAACGCATAATGATAACTTATTCAATATTTTTTCCATGAACATTTCTGCTGTGTTGATATGATTTTCGTCAAACCAACTTCTAATTTAGGCATACTGAACTATATCATTGTGTTATCTCAGAAGTTTCAGGATGTCTGATTTCTATTGTAGATTGAAATTGTAAACAGTGCAATCATGTTTTTGTTACAAACGCATAAAAATCGTACTAACTAAATTTTTAAATGAAATATAGTGAAGCTAGAAATAACAAATATTAAGGATTAGTTAAGTAAGACTAAGTTAACAATTCAGAGTGATTCAAGTTTATAGTAAGATAACAATAATTCATGGTGGCTAGAGTGGTATTATAGATCTATAATATGCAGCTTCATTATAGATCTATAATACATACTGCAAATTATCAGCTACTAAAATGAAACAAGGTAGGAAATCATTAATGCAAAGGCTTGCGTTCGGAGAGAATCGAAACCCTGCCGAGTGCTTGGAAGGCATCCATGCTAACCATTACACCACGAACGCTTGTGATTGGTGCAAATGTTAAGCGATATACAATACTATAACGACACCGTATCGTAATAACACAAATATAACAAACTAAAAATCAATAACGAATAATGTTGCGTTCGGGGGAATCGAACCCCCGTCGAATGCTTGGAAGGCATCCATGCTAACCATTACACCACGAACGCTTGTGATTGGTGCAAATGTTAAGCGATATACAATACTATAACGACACCGTATCGTAATAACAGAAATATAACAAAGTAAAAATCAATAACGAAAAGGTTTGCGTTCGGGGGGAATCGAACCCCCGTCGAATGCTTGGAAGGCATCCATGCTAACCATTACACCACGAACGCTTGTGATTGGTGCAAATGTTAAGCGATATACAATTCTATAACGACACCGTATCGTCATAACACAAATATAACAATGTAAAAATCAATAACGAAAAGGTTTGCGTTCGGGGGGAATCGAACCCCCGTCGAATGCTTGGAAGGTCGAACCCCCGTCGAATGCTTGGAAG
>KN716655.1:60899-81889 GCA_000816705.1 Dictyocaulus viviparus | reverse complement strand
ACGCGAGCTGTAAGTGATTGGATTCCATTGGACATCAAACGCACTGCAGGAAGACCACCGGCCCGCTGGTCTGGGTCTGACCTCTTCACCAAGGCCCTAGAAAGGGATTATGATGCTCGACGAATCTCTAGAGCGAAAAGAACTCACTGGACTACCCTTGCGCGCGATAGGGAAAAATGGAAGTTTTACTGGTGCCCGCTCGACTTAGGCGATGATCAACGGGAATCCAGGTGATCCAGGTGATTAACTCACTCTCCAAAATAAATTGCCTATCAATCGATCCACCAATCAATAATTAAATGGTAGGCCTAGGGCTTGAAAAAAGTGATAGCAACGCAACACAGTTGTTTCCCTCAAAACAGAACTTCCCCAATCATATCTATAAACCTTATTTAAAAATCCCCAATCCAATTTTTAAAAATTTTGTCATTTCTAATAGGCAAAATGGTCATACTGTTTTGATGAGTCTACAATGAGAATGAAATATGAGAACTCACTATAGTTACAATCATAGGATTACTTTTTTACCAAGAGGTACGTTACTGACTTAATAATCATAATAATGAGAAATATTTCTATACTTTATTATTTCGTCAAATGAACTAACCTTCTCAATCCTTTGCCTCACTATGTTTTGTTCTTTTGAATACAAAACGAATTGATGGGTCACCAAATCCAGAAACTTTTTGCGTACATTGACAAGCGCAGAATTGATTAAATCCCAACTTGCAAGTTTTACAACAGCTTGCATCTAAAAATAAAAGCAACTGTGACATCTTCTTAAGTGTTTTATTTATTCATAGAACACAATAGCTATAACAGAAACTGTACTTTAAAAAGCTAACCCATTTATATTTGACACTAACAGGTATTTGAAACTTTACTAATGGGCAGGAAAAATGCTAAAAGCTGTCAAATACAATAAGGGCAAAGCTATTCAGAGAAACCTAAACAAGGTTATACTATGGTAACAATCTATAGTTGCCACATTAATGTGCTAAAATCGCGAATTTCTACGGAAAACAACTTACGATTGATGGGGGTCTATCTAATTTCGCTAGTAAAATAGCTGACATCCTAGCATCAATTTAGAACGTTGCGAACAACAGTCGATAGTAAATTGATTTACTCATTTTTATCTTTTAATGAATAGTACCCCACAATTAAGATGAGCGCTTTCTCAGAATGTTTTTGGGAGGTCCAAGAGATAATAATTTTCATGTCATCACCATTTGAACACCAAGGTCATCTTATTATTTGCACATTGTCGAAATGGCAACGGTTTAGCAAGGGTTCGTAACGTGATAATCGGAATTAGACGTCATAACTCCCGACTCTATAGGTTTACAATACTAAATTGGATGCTTTCTTCTTGAATTTACCATCGACTGTTGACAGATCCGTCTACATTTAACATAAATTTGACAACTTGGCGACAAATTATAAGTTCCGACTGATTGAGTTGTACTGTAAGTTCTATAATCCACTGTGATTATTAATCCATTCTGCAACCTGTAGTCACAAAAATGAAGAGATGAAATTAAAACTAACAACAATCAGACACAACTAACTGTGTATTTATCATTACTATTTAAAAAATTCTTGGAATCACATTCGGGAGTGTTAGGAAGAATGGGACGTGTGGAACTACCCATGGAATTTTTTGTGCAAGATCTTCAACCTGAACGTGAAGGAAACAACGCGTAAAGGATGGCACACACAAAGGTACAGAATCAAGAATAAAAATAGGTTAAAGCAAAGCAAATATGTAGTCTAGCTGAAAGATGTGAAGTGAATGACATTACGTAAGTGCTTTTCATTTCTTGTAGGGCCACTTATACAATAATCGCTTCGTACAAAGCAGAGTTATGGCACGAAGACTTTTCAATCGAACAGCACTTCCTTCAAGACAACTGAATTTTGTTTCAGCTTAGCGCTGAAAAATATAAAAATGTCGCAATACTAGGATTATCCACAAACAAAATCCATAATAACCACAAATTAGATGGTAAAAGGATTTTAGCAAAACGAATCGCAGCACATCCAAGCAATAAGTTCAATTTTTTGAAAATAAATCCCCGGATTCTCGACAACATTTGAATACAAGGCTATTCGTAAGAGAAAGATTTTTTACTGCAGTAAGGTACGTAACAAAGCTAAACTAGTATGGCATAATGATACCCACTATTTGCTGAAGCTAACGAATAATGTTTTTACTAGTCCACGAAAAATCCTTAGCATGTGAAAAAATATGGGAGCGTTACACACCACAGCACAAAGAGAAAAATCCACGCTGTTTCGTACTCCAATTAATGTTAATGAAACAATGCTCCACTGAATATAATGAAATTTATTTAAAATATCCTCAGATTTCAATCAAACAAAAAAAAATTATATAGTGGCACATGTAAAACAATAGATAGGTGGTGGTTTACAAAAACACGAACAGAAGTCCCTCGCTTCTTCAACTAATAGAAACTGAAGTGTAGCTATTGCATATCAAATCCATGTTTAATAAAATTAATAACAACCTTAATAACAACTATAGAGAGAAACTTTGAATAGACTATATACAACAATGCAAATACTGTGCAAAGTGTAGAGCACTTGCCAAACCAATGACAAAGTTGTATAATCCGAAAAATTGAAACAATTTTTCTTCATACTTAATGAGTAACAAGAAGCTTACGGACAACCTAGCATTATCAAATCTATTTAAATAAACAATTGAAACAGATAGAAACAACCCCATCAATTCCAACAGCATAAAATTTGGGTGAAGTTTAATCTTATTTCAGCACCATATTAGTACATAATAAAGAGAACTTAATAAAATAGAAAATGAAGAATCCAAAAAATGCTTCTTACAAAAAATACAACAACTAGCGTGATAAAAATTCAATCCTCCCAATCATCGTCGTCACCGCTACTTTGAGATTCCTCATCGTCGTTACCCATAACGTGTTCCATTCGCCGTTTTAATATTGCTGCCACGTCATTTGCTTCAGCAGCAGCTTTATCAGCAGCGGCTTCTTCAGCGAGACGAACCTCAATCGTAAATATTAACATGTGAATAGTTACGAAAAAGCCTGTTGATTAGGCGAAAACCATAGCACGGATAAAAAACGAGCAAATAAAATCTGGAGCCAATTTTTCGCACGAAGCAGCAAACAGCTACAGGAATTAAAAATTTAGCTTTATATCGCCAATATAACACACATAATTGATAATAGACAGAAATAGCTTCAGAATACATACCTTCTTCAGCTTGATCCCACTCTGAATCTCAGCAAGTAAATTGCTCCTAGTATCTACCTTTTTCTCTTCCTCAGAGTCCATGGAAGGCTCAAATAGGAAAAAATTTTATAGTTAGTCTTCTGATTGTAATTGACTAAAGTTGTTTCTGTACTATGAACTAAATGGACGTATATATGAACATCTGTTTCAAAAAACTAAATTGACAAATACAAACAAAATTGAGTATCAACTTTAACAATAAGAAACTCAAAAAAAAAGAAAAAATGCAGACGGCTCTATACCTTTGCAGCGCCCGCAAATGTAGCTGATGCTGAATTGGTATTAGAAACAAGATTAGGTGGCGGTGGTGGTGGTGGTACAGGTGGAGGAAGAACCTCAAGAATATGTTTTTAATATTGACTTCGTAGACAAGACACAAATTCATGATATAACTGGCTGTGCAATTTCTGCTTCAATTTTATGAAATATTGATGTTAAGGTATTTACCAACAATCTATCCACACATATTAATCAAGCAATATGAGAGCAAGGAGATTTGCTTTTCCGTAAACATATTTCTTCAAGTACTATGTTGTTATTTGGTATGAAATTATCTGTACTCAATAATAGAAAATAAATGACAGTCATGTAAGTTAATTCCATGTGTGAACTACATGCAAGTATTATAGCTCCATATGTAATAAAAATTAGTTGTTGAAAAAGAGCTGTAATAATATGACGAACGGCAAATAAAAGCACTGCATAATTTTTATAATAGATTATAAGGATATCTACCAAGTTACTGAACTAGCTAAACTAGTAAAATTACTCAAATTTGTAGAAAAAAGTTTTTATAGAACACTCACAGTTTGAGCTTCACTCGGTACAAGTTGAATGGCACTGAGTGAAGGAGATGGCAGATGGTGCACACTAGTATGCATCAAAGTAGGAGGTGGTGGCGGTAGTTCTTCATCCTCGTCATCAATTGATAAAAGAGCAATATCTGGTGGTGGCATTTCACGCTAGAAATATTTTTCACTATAAATTTGAATGAGGGCATCGCATAGCTAGCAAATATTCATCAGACACAACATTGTATAAATCCTATGTGAGGATACTTGCAACTGTCTTTTTTGCGAAATATGAGAAATTTGGTGGGAAAGTACATTAAACTGCGAATCCTTGAAATATTTATTTTACCGTAATAGAAAACAATCTAAAATAAATACCTCGTTGCAAATTTCTTATAAAGGTACAATTTCTGTTTTCCGTGATCAATGAAATAAATTTTCAGATGTACTAGGAGTATATTAACCTAATGCCAATTACTAAATACTGAAGATTTGTATCTTTTATAGAAATTTGCAAGCATGGATTTATTTCAGAGTGATCTGTACTTGTAAGAAATGAACTAATGTTAAAGAATTCATTGAAATCGTATTACTGTAATATACTCTTCAATTTGCTGGTACGCTATGAGGTTAGTTCTTTGTATCACACAGCTAATAAAGAGTGTAGGAAAAAAGCAAAATTAGAATCTGGTCACAATAATAGAAATACATCTATTAATATTTATATTATATTAATATAATACTATATTATTATATATATATGTTATATTATTATTGCATTATTATTTATATTATATTATATTATTATTACATTATATTAACATAATATTATAATATTATATTAATATCTATCAATGCATCTATTAATACATTATCAATCTCTATTATTAAATAAAAAATACATGTATAAATCCATCATCATTTGAGTACCTATAGTTTATACGACCGTCTTCGCATAACATGATAATGTATGATATGTTTTTATAGGAAATACTGTGAGTGTGGGATTTCAGGTATTGTGTACCTGATCTCATGCATAGCTTGAGCAGAAAAATATAATGGTGATATGGAACATCTTTTCTGTGTTTGAATAAATGAATACATAAATAAACAGTGAAACGTGAAGAGAAAACACGTTACTTGGAAATAGTAGGACATAAGCACAAGCTTATTCTGAAGATAAAGCCGAAATTCTTAAGCAAACGGTATGAATTTAACAAAGAAATTTTCCGGAGTTTCGCTTCTTATAACTTACTCTTAAATGTTCATTTTATAAAAATCGAATGATTTCCTTATTAAAGTGAAAAATGGATTATAAAGCAGTAAAGTCAACTTACAACATCGACAACTAATTTAGCCCTGGGAACCGCTAACTAACGTACAATGCAGTAGTGTTTCAATAAGTTTCGTGAAGGAGACAAAAGCTTTGAAAATAAGATTTATAATGGGCCAGTTATGCAAAGCTGGAAACGACCAATGCAAGCAGCCATCAAAGGTGATATTCTTATGAGTAAAACTTAAAGTCGACCACTCTGAAGTCGCTAACCAAATGGAGCGAAATAAGAAGATAAAAAAGTCAATAACTATCTCATTAATTCATCAAAAATAAAAAATATGTCTTTTGAAGGTGTTAGTTTCTCTTATTCTACGCAACATACGTGACGTAACTATTGATCAAAGCAAGCGATGAAAAATAGATATCATTTGAGAAACCGTGTCGATCGGCTTCCTGTTTAGACCAAAACAAAGCTCCAAAGCAGTTCATGAAGTTAAAATAGCACCAAAAAAGTTATGACCGGTGTGTGATGGTTCGCAAACGGTTTTGTCAACTACGGCTCTCCGAACCTCGGCGACACCAATACATATACGATCCATGATTTAAGCTCAGCAAATCGATCAAATATTCTGAAAACTGCTACGCAACCTGCATTGGCCTGCAAAATGTGCTTAAATTTTCTTTACAACAATGGCCACGAATCAAACAACAAACAATTCAAAAGTCGAACGAATAGTGCTACGAAGTCTTGCTTCACCTTCCATAATCGTTGGAACTCGCACCCATCAACTAGCATTTGCAAGTACCTCAGCAAATTCTTGCAAGAAAAAGGAATCCGTAACCAAAAAGGAAACATAATTTGTTTTTCAAGAACTCGTAGAATCCCAAGGCACTGGTTTGTATGGTACATGAAGAAACAAAATTATTTTTCATCGGCAATATGCGTTGATTGTAACGTTTCGTATTCGTAAAACTATTGAATACGTGTTCAATATGTGTAGTTATAATAAACTAAAAACACGGTAAAATTTCGCAATTTTCCATAAGCTTATCAAGTTCGCGGCCGCGCCGCAGATGTACAAGCCTGTGATCTCCTGGATGTCAAAAGATTGGTACTAGAAAAATCTGGGCAGAAAACTAGCACTGAGTTATTGAAGAGCGGTCAACCCAAGTCACTGTATGAACCAGGCTCACGTTGAACACGAATGCGTAGGAGCACCATGCAATGGCACCAATTGATTAACATCAAAAAGTATCTTAAAATATTTTAACTTTTAGAATTCCATCATTTTGTATAAAAATTCCAAACAATTAAGAAAAAAATCTCAATAAAAAAGCTGTACATTTTTTTCGTTCTAAATAAAAGCACCAAACTTCAACTGCATCGTAGCAATATGTAAACACTTTTATGACAATATTGAATACCTAGCATTTGAAACATGTGTTGACTGTTGAAAATATAATGATATATGTCTTTACAGAAGCACTGAGGAGTGGAGAGACTCACTTTGATTTCCCTGGAAGGAGAAAGTGTGTTCCGTTGTCTAGCATCTTCAGCAGGAGCTGTTCGTCCAATTATTCCGGTAGGTTGGATTGATGGTGTTGAAGTATGGATCGGCTCAAACAATACCTTATTAAACTTTAAACAAATCAAGCGTTGTGTCGCACTAAAATATTGAAGGCGTGTTTTAAAAAATATAGTGGTGTTATAAATATATCGATTAAACATATACTAATTTTCATATCAAACATATACGAAAATGTACACTGTTGTCATTACCTGAAAATGCTGAATTTGACTGGTTTTGTGTAGCTGCAGGCCTAGGCATTGTGGTGCTTGGTACTCATCAGGAAACGAAAGAGCAGTAGTGCGAGGATCACGAAGTGAGGACATATACCTAGAAAACTATTGCAAAAAAACCTTAATGATGCAGTGATACTAAGCAAATATGAAATAAAAAGCTGAATACCCAATGAATTGTGTCTCTAAACTAATAAGATAAAGATAGTATATGATTTTATCCTTTTTCTATGAGTAATACTTGTTTTCCTTTGGCAAAATTGCCTTGGAAAATCGATCTTGATAGAAACCTTGTGGCTTGCTGCCTAGGTACTTCGTGTTGCTGAGTCGTTCTTTGTCGACGCTTTTTAGGACTCTTCATAATACCAGCTCCAACGGTTGGCGATTTCATTCGCCTTCCACTGTTATCTGCACAGTCCTGTAAGCAAACTGGATGTGACTAAAATTTAAATTAAATTAAATTTGCTAACTGGTGCAATACTTATGTATAATGATACTTGAATCAATATTACCTTGAGCATTTCTTGCCTCCATAAGTCGAAAAAGAACGACGGATTGGTGTAGAGACTTAATGCACTGGGTGCTCCAGGATCTCTAGAGCATCGACAATAGGAAAACAAAGCTTCTAATAAAGACAAAGTACAGAAGTGAACTAGTATTATTTACTTAACGTCAATAATCTGAAGACTATTACTAAGTTAAAATTAAGGTCTCGAACCATCGAAAAAACGTAATAGCGAATAGGCATTTTAAAAATATAGATAAGCACTATCATAATCTAGCACTCTTCAAAGGCGTGCCTCACATTAGTTTTCTTTATGGTATTCTGTTGTTTGTATGCTAGTATTCTGCACTTAAGATTACTAGTCTTTTTCAAAACTGCAGCTTATCCTTCCAAACTGTTCTTCTGATTTTTTGAAACATCAGTAATGAAGGATGAACGGCATAGTTCCCTTAGAATCAAACTTCAATCTGGGTACGTTGAACGTGCGTATCACTGCGGTACACGACCGATAAGCACTTTCTACTCAAACTTAATCAACAGGTAATTCAAAGCTGATTAAGGCGCATTACGTTGGCTTTAATTAGAACAAAATTTTATTCCACAATCAGTACGTTACTCTTTTTCCTAATTCAAACAATACGAGTAATACAAGGTTTCCCAAAGAGCAGAGATGTATTACATGTATCTCAAACGAGCGCACAACTTTGTGGATGTCAGCAATGCATGTACAATCCAGAGTTGTCCAAGCTATAATCTTGATTGTTGGAAACACATAGATAAAAGAATTGGAGCACTTGAAGAGCACCACATCAATCTACATAAACACTTAAACAATGTCCTGGTTCGCTATATGTACAAATAAAAATATACTAAAGTCTACCTAAATCGATTAAGAGCATCGAGATTTGGAGGAGGATCGCACTGCGAATAGACTTCAGCAAGAGCAATCGGCAAAGTACTTCGGTCAAGAGTATGCTGATCCACCAGCATTGAGCTTTTGAACGGTTTCCTCATTTGAAGTTCACACAAGGTGGCTGCAGATATGAAATACCAATAAATCCGAACAAATATTGTCTCTTAATCGATATAAGCATAAATTGTTGAAAAAGCCTAGAGATACATCTACACACTTTCAGCACAACAAATTGCTGTGAAATGCACATCATCATTCATTCAAACAAATCTGACATCTGCAATAGTTAATCTTAAAAGAATTTTAAAACCTAAAATTTGTTCACAAAAAAGATTGAAAATAAATTGAAAAAACAGAAATTTTCGAAAAATTTTACAAAAATGTATTGAAAGAAGGGTATTGAAGAATAGTTTATGAGGAATGTATGGTCGGTATAAGCTATAAATACGACAAAACGTTTTCTAACATGACAAAATATCAATTTAATGTTTGCCTTTGAAACGAAACACATCGCATGCACATAGCTAGTATTAAAGAAATTGATATTTATCCATGTGACTAAAAATCATCTATGTAAGTACAAAAATCAATCAAAAAAATGCATTGTACAAGCTTAGACAACTCAAAAATGAATAGCTGAGTGATGTTCAAATAGCGCAGCTAAAGTTAATTACGCCTAAAATCAGAATAAGTGATCATTTATCAAAGAAACTATGTAGGATTGACAAAACAGCTCACTTTGTTCATTAGTCGAGTCCAATTTTGATACTTTCTCCGTAAGATTCATTATTCGCTTTTCGAGTGTGTTCGACTTATGATCGAGTTTCATTGCCTCCAGGTATATTTCTCCGAAAATGTGTTCAGCATGTTTGCTTATAGAACTTAATTGCCGTATGAGATTCGCTAAGGTGCTGTTCGCCACGTATTGTAGTTCACCATTCGTGACTTCTGGTGGTATCTTAACTCTGCTGACATCTACGGGAGAAACTGCTCGTTTGACAAGCGGCATCTTGAAAAGTAGTGTATAATAATGATAGAAATATCAGAATATGAAGAATAGAGAAACGACGCAAGTCAAAAGCGGAACCAAAACTACGAATGTTGCTATTTTGTTATGTATTATTTAATTGCTAAATTCTAACTTTTAATTCTGAGTTCCATATTATAGGATGTGCTGCACAACCTTAATAGAATAAGATAAGCATATTTGAGAAAGCACGGACCACAGCTTTAATTATAATCCATAGGACGGAGAGAAATGTTATATGAAATATCGTTAATCGAATATAGAGCGAACTACCATGGAGCACATTAATTTTTTGTTATCACATTTTACTTCTCAAGTAATGGACATTTATTATTATATTTTACTTCTAAGATAATAGATGGATAGGTATAAGATAAGATATCATTTAAAGATCCACAGAAATGATCACAATCACAATCTCTTTATGATTATTCTGAGAAGTGCCTTAACAATCACTTCATAAAGTATAAACGTATATTAAAACAAGTCAAATTAGCAGATCTACCAGAAAGTACTTTCTGTTTCTATAAGAAGAATTTCTGACAAACACGTGTTTATTTGGTGTATGCTTCATTCTCTATTTTTTATAGCTTAATGAGTACATTTTGACGGGGCAAATTAACAACAAAAAAGTTGATTCACGCTGATCTTAAGTGAGAGGCATTAGGCAATAAGCACCCATCGGCAAGAATTCGTCAATAATACTGGCAATTATATTATTTAATAAAATCCATTAGAGGTAAGATGAATTTGTATTGTTTTATTTCAGAAACAGCCATAATTTCCCGTTAGGCTCTATTCCCGTCTTGTTAATATGCTGATATAAAACTAACAAAAACTTCTTTTCATGTTACGTACTGTCTTTGATTTATATTGTATTGTACTACCGCAATATTTCGTTAGTTGCTATTTGATATTAGGATTTTATTACTCAAGTTTGAGGCACTACTCCGTGTCTTCCGTATTCCGAAAACGCACAGAACTCACTTAGAATAGAACTTATGTAATAATAGCATAAAATGGATGTATCAAATGAATGGCATTTTAACTAATGAAACCGACAATATACCTTTATCATAATTTCATATAGTTAAGCTATACTTTGAGAATTTGTACTCATGTTGTAGACTGTAAATATCCGAAATGATGTTCATTATTAGTTCCAGCATCTCATAGTTGGATATTAAAAACACTCAGTAAAAAGTTATAATGGTACTTTTGCCTATGAATTGCAACTTATCGATTAGACTCACTCTTACCATAATACAATGTTTCGCCAACAATCATTTTTGACCCGTCATACATATAGAACCCTACCTGAACTTTTACCAAGAGCTCGAACCCAAACCAAGATCATTTCCGTTGAACGTGTTTTTCGATTGCCAATCGATGACCTCAATAACATCGAATGTTTTTCACGAGCGTAAACACGTGGCTGGTTCGAATTGCTCGTGACGAGGCCACATGTTTGTTTGTGATCACATGACGTCGCGTCATCTCTTTCCAATTTTCATTGGAATGTTTGAAATGTCAATGAGGAAAAAAAAACGGTAGTGGTGTTACAAATGCAAACTATTGGTGACTGGTAGTAGAGGACGAGCATTGAAATAAACAATGTCGTTCTTACTGGTGGATTGGGGTTTCTAAGCACGAGAGAAAAACTCACTAGAGACGTGAGGTTGGTACTCACCGTGCTGTTTAAACAAATTTCTCACATAAAAGAAATACCTTATGTTCATCACATTTTCATGGAAGAATAGGAAGCTAGATAAAACAACATAATAGTAGAAGAAGTATACATGATAGAAGTAATAATGTGACGAGGTATCTTTTAATAAATAATATTTATTAAACCTAATGAGATTATTCTTCAATGTTCTCTTTTTTTGGATGCTTTATAAAGTAACATTCTTCTCCTCGAAGTATTTTTTCTTAAGACACGTTCTCCTTTCCTGAAATAAGTAAATGACTAACTTAAAAACAAAAAAAGACTCAGGAAATATAGATTGACACTAAAAAAAGTTCATGAGAACTACAACCGGCACATTTGAACTTTAGATGTCGTTAAAACGTAAATCAGGTTTTAATAAATTTTTTTGTTTTTTTTAAGCAAATCAGGTAAGGTCGGGTAATAATTTTTAAATACCAACGCAAACAAGATTTTGATGCACAGCTTCATTTGCTTATAAACTCATTTTCCTCATTTTTGGCTCATTGTCGAGTTTAATTTTCACCATTCCATACCGATATCGGGCTAATAAAAACAGCACTCAGTTCGCTATAGTTTGTTTATTATATAGATCTTCACTAAGGGAAGGGCAACTGCTTTTGAGAACTCGTAGTGTCATTCTACGGTTCATCACTGATTTAATTTTTAAGATTTGCTCCGGATTAGAAATAAAGAGACTTTCGACATCTGCCTATCTCACGCTTATCCTATCAAAATCGAACGAATACTAGTTGACAAACTGTTTTTAAATCTCCCACACTAGGCACCGTAGTTGCCTTCATTCAGGCAAAAGTAGGCGGGGACCACCGCCTTGCTGCCTCCGCTGGTGTGTGACATTCATTCCAGCGTCCTATCGTGTGACAAGCCGGTCGTGTTTTTAAGTCTCTTCTCCTCTCCAGTCTTTGAGTTAAAATGTCTGCATCAGGAATGGTTGCGTCACCCACACGTTATTCCGTATACGGTTAGTTTACATTAGGTCGTATACAAGACCACCGAAACGTAGTCTAGTTGGGACACCGTGGTTTCTTTTTTTTTCGCACTATTATGGAGCCGTCTGGCCATTTTAAATATTGAGACACCGACGTTAATGTTTGTGAGTTTCTACTCCACAAATACAAATCTAGCGTTTGCGGTGTACTCAAAGGTTGTAACGGCTTCCGAAAACAATCCGATATTGCAGGAAACGTCATACTGGCCATAGTGCCATAATGTTAATTTGTAAAGTATCCCATCAAACGCCATCATAGTTGGTCAATGTGGATGATCGAACTTCACTGTGGAATCGAAGGCGAAGCACGCAACGGTAGAGGGCATTGAGTAACTGATTGGGCACTTAGAATTCTTATTGCATGCTTGGCGTAGTCTAGTTTAGTTTAGGTTAGGTTAAGGTGCATTCGCTATGTAATGGCCTTATCACGGATTATAACTTCTGACTGGTATTGGTTCAGTTCATTTTTTAAGTGTTCACTAATTACCTTTTCTTTATTTCAGTTGGAAATATTCCCTACCAAACGACAGAAGATGCCATTGGAGGGCATTTCAGTCAGGCAGGACGTGTAACCAACGTCAGGTGAGTAGGTTGAAGTGCAATTGCTTAGAGTTTTTAATAGTTGTTGTTTTAGAATCGTTTACGACCGAGAAACTGGAAGACCGAAGGGTTTCGGGTTTTGCGAGTTCTCTGATGAAGCTGGTGCTCAAAATGCTGTGAACACACTTAATGGGACGGATTTCAATGGACGTTCACTTCGTGTTAATTGGGCCAACAAGAACTGATCTCAGTCATACCACTCATATATTACAACACATGTATATCAAGTTTCTTGTTTATTGTTGTCTTGTACAGCGGGCCTACAAATAAACGTGCGTTTCAACAAGGTGTTTTGAAATGTTGTGAAGTCCGGCTAGATGCGATCTCACGCCGCGGGAGCGTGGCAGTTGGTACGAGGAACCGATTGTGGTGATGGTGCGGCGGATCGATTATTCTCGAATGAGATGTGCAAGGCGGACGCAGGCGCTAACCAGACCAAAGTTCAACGTCCACGGAGATTATAAGTGAATCGGATTCTTAGTGTTTATCTTGAAGTAACGTATAAAAATAAGCAGGATGGGCTGGAACATTGCAAGATGAGAAATTCGTCATAGTCTAGCACCTTTTTTTACCTCTTTGACATGCCATGCTGTGCTATACTAGATGGTGTTTTTGAAGTTTATTTAACTTTACGAATTCATCGGAAGCAAAAAAAAATCGATGGTATTGTGAGTATTTGAATTCAAGAATGACATTTGTAAAATAGATTGCAAATCATCAAATTTCATAACGAAAATACCAGGAAAATTTCTTTCAACTCGTTCTCTCAGTATTTATGAGTATTTATGAAGTAGTTAATCATGAAAAAATGAAGAAACTTCTTGAAAAGGAAATTTCCAAGGATTCGCATTTGTTCTTGGTCAATCCTTGCTTGTATCGAGATGCGCCTTCCCATTCTTATTCAACATGATATCGTGCAGGTGGTTGAATGCGAGTTGGGTGTATACATTGACCCAAGTTGACTACCCTTCACCAAGTCACTGCTGTTTATCCTACTCAATTCTTTGATACCAATTTACCTACTACGGAAACATGACGGGTATGGTAAGCTTGGGGAGCGGCCGTGAATTGACTCGGGCCTGCGTGTCACCCTGACACCTCCGCCACTGTGACAGTACCTTCTACTCCTCCTCCTCCTCCCGGATTTTCAATAAGAAGAAAAATTAAGAAACTAAGATAAGGCTTGACAAACTAGGCAGTTTCAGCTTTTGTCTATGATCTTTCCGCATTAATGGAAGCGTATAATTACACACTTCGACAATCCGATGACCCGTATTCATTGGTGGTGTGTGCTTATTATAAGTTTCATTTGTTTCGTTCAATCGTCGATTCTGGCAGTTCTCTCCAAGCGTAGTGACGTTCTTCAGGCAGTATCATGCCTCTAAATTCGTATGCATTTGCAAATGCAGATACTTGATGTTAGCCACCAACACGTTCACCCATCGTTTAGATGGATATCCATAAGATATTTTAACTCCATACTTACTTTACTTCTTATTATATGACAAGTCCATCTGTGTTTTGCTATGATATCACTCTAGATTTTGAAGATGGGATATAATTGTAGGTTCTGAGCAGCAGATTTTGCAAACATGGTGAGTGTCTCTTAAACATCAGAGCACATTGCTGAAGCACTCTTGGCGCAGTTGAAGTGTTAGCTCATGTTTTTGTACTAAAAAGCGCTGTATGTAGGTGAACAGGAAATTTCTGCGCCCTTAGTAAGTCTACGGTTTATTTAGGAGCCACAAATGCACCTTATGCTGTCCGCTTTATTCTGTTTAATTTCATCTTCATGCTGTTCTCCTTTCTCTTTGAACAGCCCTTTAAGTTTATCTATGCTATTTTGAACTCTAGAGTTCAGTAAGTATTTTTGGCGTTAATCAATCCTATGTGGCCGGATGCGCCTAAGCATTCGTGTTTAACGTGATATTGTGGAGGTGGTTGAATGCGAGCCTGGTCTATACAGTGACTTGAGTTGATCACTCTTTACTAAGTCACTCTCCACTAGTTATTTTCCCGCTCATACTCTTGTATTGGTCATTCAATGAGATGAGCGCAACTTCTCAAAAATTTTGGACCACGTCATTAACTAAACGAGTATTTGTTAAGCATACTTCAACAATACGCACGCTTTTCTCGTTCCAATCGAATGATTTTATGATGCACTACAGTAAAGCATTAAGCAACTTTGGTGACCAGGCACCATCTTTTTAACACCTCTTTCATAGGTACGATGAAGGAAGAGCTATGTTTTCGTGTTGCAGCCTTAGAAACACTAAGCTACTGCTCCCATGTAGGATGACTCCACATCTTGCTCTACTAACGCTGCTAGGATTACATTCCTTTTAATTAAATAACGGCCTAGTCGTAATCGACAAAGGCTAGAACAAGAAGCATGTAGTACTCCCGGCAAACTTCGATGACAGTTGGTTCGGTTAAACAACAAAATCTTCGTTGAATACTGTTTGTTCAAATGGTTTGATATCATTTGAAGTCTTATAAGAAATCAACCAAGACATACTTAATCGTTTCAAAAATCTTTTCATCCACTCTTTTTAGCTGATATGACCCTGCACGACGTTACCCATTTTTCCTAGTTTTTTCTATTTTCTCGCGTTATTGTTCCTCGTCTACCAATAAGGAGTTCCTCAATAAATAAAGAGAACTGAGCGCCGGAAGCTGATAATAAAAACTAGCTATTGAAATCTTATAACGAAAAATTTTCTAAACCTTTTCATCTTCTTATAATTTTTTTTGTAACCTATTCCTTTGTATAGTTTCCGTTGCAAACCCAAAATTTCTGCGGAAATAAAACCTATTTTCTCTAAGTAATAGAAGGTTTTAATCAATAAATTCTTGTTAAGTAGGTTACCGTAGAGTAATGGTTTGTAGTTTATGTGGACCGTTTCACCATCGCCTCCGAATTTTTACTGGTAAAGAGGTACTGCTCTGTGAAGCTACACGGTAACGACAACAGAGGATTATTTTTATTATAGACAGCTTCTCGCCACTTATCCTGAAAGCATTATGGTATTAGCTATGGTGTGGAACTATCGTCTTAAAATTACAGAGTACTACAATTACAAAGGGTATCCTGTCCAGAACTTCAATCAACTGCCACGACATTGAACGCCGTATTTAAGGATATTTTGGTGACGAGCAAAAATCGTATTGTACATCTTATGGTCAAGAGATCTGCTAAGGTACAATTCTTCTAAGGAAATATTCCCATGTAAATGGTGTTATGAACATTTATTGCATTCTTCTCTTTTCGTTTGCTGTCGGGGCATGTTTTTACGTCCTTGCGTGACTCGAGAGTATTATGCCTAGTTTTTTTCAGACCGATTTTTTCAAACCCACTAAAAGAAAAGCACCGGATGTATCAAATGCATCTGAGTCTTCACAAGAGAATGGTTGTAACGATGCACAAGAACGATTCTGGAGACTGCTTTCATGGAACGTTGCTGGGTTGAGAGCTTGTTGCAAGGTGGACAAATCTTGGTCTAATTTGCTTTGAAACCGATTGGTGTGGTTTGGTTTGAAATTGTATATTTTTAGTTATTTCGTACTAAGAATCTACGTTTTGCCTTATCAAGAATGTTTTAAGAGTGGAAGAAAAGTATAAAGCCAATTTCAAATAGTTAGCATTTACAGAAAAGAGGTCACGAATCCATTCTCTCTGAATCTGCAGATGTGATTTTTTTAGGAGAAATAAAGTGCAGCGAATGGCCAGTAGATCTTGAAAAGGATTTCAAAGTAATGAGCCATTTTTAGCATCCATTATGAGATGTTTGGTATCACGAAGAGTTATTTCAGGATTACTCTAGGACGCTAGTTACATCAAAAGAAAAGAAAGGTGGATATGCTGGCGTTGCACTTCTCAGCAAAACAAAACCAATGAAGGTCTTGCTGATATTCAATATTCTAAATATGGTATAGATAGATGTCATGTTAAGATATAGTGCGAAAGGGAATGGTAATAATTTAAAAATCTTTGTCAAAAGTCAGCTTGTCGTTCTCATATAAACCACTTTACCTCCCATTCTGCTTTATTTTTCTATGGACGCTGAACATATATTTGTTTGATTGCCAGTGTCAAATAGCATTTCAAAAAGTGGTTGGTAATTTGATAGAGCAACTCTCACGCATCTAGAGCGGAAAATTCTGAAAATTTTGCAAAAATTCCAATTCGTCGTTCTATTAAAAGGGCATTTTCATCAATAGTTGAAATCTTTAGTGATATCTCACTTCATTTATCACCAGCAGTGGCAAATCGGCCATAGTGTGATTTGTCTAATCTGTTTTCATTGTCGAAGCTTTGCTTTACAATTCTATGTACGGAATGACAATATTAGAGTATTGAAGAATGACTATAAGACTAATCAGCTTTGACATGACATCCTATGGCACGAAATGATGATAGGCGAATGTAATGATGAATGTTGTTATAGTTTTTTACTGTGATGGCGCGCTTCTTTAAATTCTTGTCTTGTATAGAGGCTTGTGCGAGTGATCTCGTTTTTTCATGTCTGGAAGCTATGTCATTGCCTCTAGTATTTCAAATTATTCTTACAAATTATTGAATAGAATATGACCTGTATTTTTTTCTCCGTGTTCTCGAGTGATTCGGTAGTCTCTAATGTATTTCTTCTTGTTTGTACTAGACGACTATTTATTTCTACAAGACTAAAAAACAAATGGAAATTATAGTTATTAATATTTGTGGCTAAGTATCGAAAAGTAATGAAAAGTCTTCTTTTGCGGACGAAGATTGTAGGAATGTTTTGGTGACACTTCGTTTGTTTCCTGAGTATCTCGGTTTTCAATACTTCCAGCTTTATTGTTCATGTCAATAGTTTCTTGTTTTTCGTTGTCTTCTATTTCTAAGAGTATAAGTAAGTAACCAAGTAAAAAAAAATTCGCGTTTCTACTCTCGCTTCGTTGCTGTAATAATATAAAATGCGAACGAAAAAATACAATAGTTGTTTCGTCACTTTAGGTTTGGAAAGGGATCGGTGATAGCGCGTTTGATAATGAAGGTCGCCTAATTACTGCAGAATTCCAAAATTTCTACTTCATTGGTGCTTATGTTCCTAATAGTGGTCGTGGTTTGATAAATCTGGAAAAACGTGGGAAGTGGGAGCAGTTAATCCTAAATAAAATTAAAGAATTGGACCAGAAGAAGCCAGTGATCTATGCAGGAGATTTAAATGTGGCTCATAATGAGATTGGTAATATTTCGTTCAATTCGATCAATGTCATGCATATCGTCAATATTTTCTTTAGATCTGGCAAATCCAGAAGCGAACAGAAATAAAACGGCTGGATTTACTGATCAGGAACGTGGTTGGTTTACCAAATTGTTAGGAGCTGGATTTAAGGTGATTCTCGTAGTGTCCAATTAGGGACCACTGACCTCATAATTATTTCAACAAATTAATGAAATCAGGATACATACCGTGAGATGCATCAAGATAAACGAGAGTATTCGTTCTGGTCATATATGGGAAATGCTCGTGCTAAAAATGTTGGATGGCGACTTGACTACTTTGTAGTAAGCGAGAGGATTTTTGAGAAAGTGATGTAGTTTTCTACCAATATTTCATTTCCTTTTAATATTTCTTATATCAAAGTTCTGATTCTACTCAATTATTTCAAGGACCAAACCCAATAATCACCTAGTACGCTCAGAATAAAGCATCAAAAAATGATAAAGTTGAAGTGCACAGTATATCAGTTACTTGAACTAAGAAAATTTGCTAGTCAGGTCTTAACCGTAAACGTATATGGTTTTGTTCAGTGCCTAAAAAGTGCTTAGTAGAACATGATTTAGTTTTGCTTCTCATCAACTGTGATTAATTGTTCCACACGAATTTCTTTTTTCCCTCACAAATAACCTAATAAGTACAGGTGAAGTCAAGCAAAATCAGAGGAGATGTTATGGGAAGCGACCATGCTCCAATAGTCCTTGAAATCAATATATGACAACTGTTTGCTCAGAAGAAGGGAACATCTGATGACCAGGTTTTTCATGCCAATCTATATCTATATATTTGTACAAATTCAACAATTTGGTTCGAGTTAATCCTAATGTTTGTTCTACAATTATTGTTTCTGTATTATTTCACTTTGACTATTATAGAAGTACTCTAATACTGTCGTTCAGCTTATCATTTGTACCATTATATAATAGAAAAATTTTTGATTGTGTTCAAATTTTTGTGCATTGTAAATTGTTGTATCTCTAATTCCGTTTTTATTGCTTTTCATTCTTTTATCTATTAGCTGTTTTTTTTCTGAGTGGACATAGTGACGAAAGATAAACTGTTGTCTTTGTTTCTAGTAGACCGAAACTGGTAACGGAACGATTTCAGTGTATTAGGACTGTAAGTTCTTAAGGGGTGGAATGTGTCAAGCAAGTAATGCTCCAAAACTTAACAACATGTAAAATTGGTAGGTAGAGGAAATAGCTTATCGTTAAAGCAATCAAACAGAATTAACTAAAAAAAAAGAAAATGTTGACGATAGCAACTGTAACATATTGTTTGCAACTTCCTGCTTTTACCAAGAACTACCGCACGACTACTTTTTGATATCCGAAAGTACGATATCATATGAAGTTAGTCGATCGTATTTTATGATTTATTCTCTTGAGTTGAGTCAGAATACATTCTATTTCAATATTATGCTTTGGTTTCGATGAGTGGAAGGCATCTTTGGAATGGCGGCTAGATAAACTCATTTAATGTACTAAAATTCTAAGATAGACTGTGAAGTTACTAGAATTTGAGACCATAATAATTAAATTAGTATATTTTGATTATATCTTTGTTTAGCAATACTCGAGGTTGGTAA
Organism: Dictyocaulus viviparus; assembly: GCA_000816705.1. Classification (NCBI taxonomy): domain Eukaryota; kingdom Metazoa; phylum Nematoda; class Chromadorea; order Rhabditida; family Metastrongylidae; genus Dictyocaulus; species Dictyocaulus viviparus. The sequence goes on along the minus strand of KN716655.1, from coordinate 62,107 downwards.
ACAGTGTTTTATTGTAAAGACAACACAACACACAGAATTTCGGCAAAATCGCCTTCATCAGAAACTAAAAAGTATATGCCAATTGTGTGGTCCGTTCAGTCAAACATTATCACCAACCGTGCAAAAGAAACACCCTATCTTAAAGTTTCAACACGCAGTCAAATTCACATTATCCCAAGTACTCACCTTTAGATATGGCTTTCCTCTAGTGTTTGTGGAGGCAACCGTTCATAGAGGTGGCATAGAGACTAATGCCTATTATGTCACATTATCAGTTTTATATATGGGGCGAGGTCATGCATATCTATATATAAATTAGTATATTTCCCCGGTAAACAACGTGTACTGTAATTAGTACACATGATGAATATGAAGCATATTTGAAACACGTTTACCAAGATAGCAATGCAATATTACTTCAGAAATCAAGAGGAACCCTTGCGTTTATTTTTACTACAAATTTTTCCAACGTTTGATTTACGATTGAGTTTTGTTCACCGTCATCACTATAATCTTTCAAGATTTCATAGAGTGTACTATCTATAACATCTAACAGAATTTAATAAGAAGAATCCGTAAAAACCAAAGTCTCCTAACCTGAATGGAACCTAAAATAAAAATCGAGATAACTTCTACACTTAAATATATAAAATATAAAAGCTTTGGCTTTGGTCGATCCTTGTAGCCGGATGCGACTATGCATACGTGCTCAAAGTAATATCGTGGGGGTAATCGAATGTTAGCCTAGTCTATACAGTGACTTGAGTTGACCACTCTTCTACCAAGTCAGTCCTATTTATCCTACCTAAGTTTCGCCTGTACCCGAGGGACGGCCGCGGACTTGACTCGGGACGGCCGCGGACTTGACTCGGGACGGCGTCCACTGCGCCGCCAAAAATAACATATCGAGCGGTAATATAACTAAATTAAACTATGAACCATGAATAACAGAAAAAAAGCTTGAACACACTTGGTTGGGGCGTCCGATATTAGTAAACTTTGAACTGAATGCTATAGTATACGCTTTCCTCTTGTACAAATGAATGAGCTGTTAATGCTGTCACGGTACGCGCTCTTTTTGAGCTTGTTTTACAGCCTTTCAAATTTCTTTTACCTTTTAAACTTCGTCATATACACCGTTGTAAAACCTATAAAAGCCAATGTAAAACAATATATATATATATATATATATACATATATATATATAT